>LPNX010881570.1:0-37990 GCA_001517045.1 Pseudotsuga menziesii | reverse complement strand
GAAGGATTAAACTAGGGCTTCCTAAGTAACCGGTAACCAAAAGAATTTTAAAGAAGAATTTTTGAGATGGAACTTGAAGCAAACAAAGACTCTTAAAGCATTCTTCTTGGAAACATCCAAGTTACTGTAGATCCTGCAAAGAAACCAATGTTAAAAGAAAAACTTGTGATCTTGAAGATGAGCTAGATGCAACTGAGCTCACACCCTTCTCCAAGATGGTAGATCCTGTCCAAGATCAAAACACTTCAAACGCCCAGTGAGATCAATCAATTAGCATGCTAATAAATATAAAGACTCATCAACATTAATATAACTGAATATGTATTGCTCATGAAATCTTTTAATTAAACTAGCATAATCAACCAACTTAACAACTGTAAATGGAAGATTTTACGTTCTAAACAGTAGACTTCTAAAACTAATTGATTAGATCATATATGAGAATTTAAAATGAAATAGATGGACAGAAATCACCTCACAAAATTCATTCACCACAAGTACTGAGCTGCATGGACCTCCAAAGTCTTGATTTTATTCCAAAAGATGAGCATAAGCCATTACAAATTCTTACAGAGTAAGTTTACAACCAAAGATCCATCCCAATAGAGCTGAAAGAGCCTCTATTTAACAAATGAGAGAGTGCTAAAACCCTAAAACCAAGAAACCAACCCTAACCAGCTTAGCCACCTAACAAAGAGCCCAGACCTAAACTGGAGAACTGGGAGTGAGGGGAGGCCTCCATCCAGGCAAGGCGCCCCCACTCCAAATCTGTGCACTGAAAACAAGCCAAGGATGAGGCCACATGTGTGATGTAGGTAAGCTCATCCTTAGGCTTGGCTGGAGCCTCCAATAGGCTTGGGAAGCCCACTGATGGTGCAAGCTTTAGTCTTCACCTTGATCAAATCACCGGACCAATGAGAGATCTCCATCTCATCTTTAGCTGGAGATGACATGTCCGATAATTGATAATAAATTAATTGCTCTCTTAATGATGACTGAAGCTGAGTTATGATAACTCCAATCATCATAAGTGTTCCATGAGATGTCATTTAGCCTTTTATTTTATTAAAATTGGATTAATTTGGAGAGTTTTAGTTTTCTCCAAAATAATCATTTTTTTTAATAAAAATAATTTTTTAATAAAAATCATTTTTTTTAATAAAAATCATTTTTTTACTAAAAATCATTTTTTACTCAAAACTGACGTTTTTGAGTAAAAAGGCATTATGTGTCCGATTGCTGATCTGAAAGTTGGTTCTGACTGGCTGGCTGATCAAGAATGATTTTTGGCTTAAGGTTAGAGCCTTCAATCACTGAATTCTGAGTCCGGATCACGAACGGGTTTTTTCCATTTAATTTATGGAAAAATTAACCCAAAAAACTTAGGAAAATTAATTAAAAATTAAAAAATAATTTTTCACTGTTCGAAAAAGATTTTTTCGAAATTTTTTTATGTGTCCAGATGACTTAGGACATGACCATGATCTATCTAAATAATGTCTAGTAGGCTTATAACACTCAGTTGGGCTCTAATAACCCCCCAAGGCCCAGAATTCAACATCGGGCATTCCAGCGTTGGAGGAAGCGGGAGAAAACCTCGTCAATTATACTCGGCTGAAGGCAAAGCATAATTGTCAGGGGCAAAAAACTCCCTGGAATACCCTATTTGAGATTCTACGTCTCAGGAGACTGAACCACTCAAAAATATCCTACTAGCACATTTTATTACAAACCCCGTGGGGCCATGGTCAAAATTATTCAAATAAAAAAGTGACTAGCCAATATTGGCTAGACAAGCAGACGGATCAACTGATACACTGGAGTCAGACTTTGAACAAGTCTGTCAATTGGCGGCTCCTCAGGTAACCCAACTTATGGTACAAAAATTTGGATAACAAGACCCATAGACATATGAAGATGCATCACATGATCCAATATCAAAAGCATCCATGAAAGAAGAATTCAGCTCACTCTAGAAGAACAACACTTGGGAGTTGGTTGATCTTCGCCCAGGGAGGAAGCTAGTTCAATGTAAGTGGGTTTTCAAAAATAAGTTTGTTGCTGAGGGTTCACCTTTGAAATAAAAGGAAATATTGGTAGCCAAGGGCTACTCATAGTTACATGGTATTGACTACAATGAGAACTTTGCACCAGTGGAAAAGATGGACTCCATTAGGCTAGCCTTAGCCATTGCAGCTTCGAAGCAGTGGGAGGTACACCAAATGGACGTGAAGGGTGCTTTCCTAAATGGAGATATTACTGAATATATTTAAATGCAGAAGCCTCAATGGTTTCTTACTAATCCATCTTTTGTGTGTAGGATAAGGAAATCATTTTATGGGCTTAAGCAAGCCCCCAGGGCTTGGTATGCCAAGATTGATGGCTTTTGCCGTCATTGAGTTTTGTTCAATGCAATTCTAATCCTAATATTTATTTGAAGTTAATTCATGGTTCTTTTATGATTTTTGTCTTGTATGTGGATGACCTTCTCATTACAGGAAGCTCAAAGAAAGAAATTGCCTCCTTGAAGGATGCAATGAACCATGCATTTTCTATGATTGATTTGGGGTTGTTGAGCCAATTTTTGGGTTTCAAAATTGCTCAATCCAAACATGGCATAAAGGTACATTAGTAAAAGTATGCTTTGGATTTGCTGAACAAGTTCAACATGAAATATTTCAAGCCAAGCAAGACTCCCTTCCTTTCATGAGTTAAGCTTGAAGAATCAGGTTCTTCTCCTATGGTAGATAGTACACTGTATAGACAACTGATTGGGTGTTTGATATACCTTACACACACTTGGCCTGATATTTATTATTCAGTAAGTGTGGATTCAAGATACATGGATCAGCCTCATGAGATCCATTGGAGAGCAGCCAAAAGGATCCTTAACTTTGTTCATGGAACAAGAACTCATGGGATCTTTTACAAAGCTAAATCTGATCTTGATTTGATTGGGTTTACTGATAGTGATTGGGCAGGTGACAACACATATCAAAAGTCAACATCAAGATATGTGTTCATGCTTTCCGAAGGACCAATCAGCTGGTCAAGCAAGAAACATAGTGCCATTGCACTCTCATCTATAGAAGCAGAGTACAGAGGAGTTGTAAATGCAGCAACTCAATGTTTATGGTTGCAGGGGTTACGTGGTGAGTGTGGATTTGAATTAAAGTTCTCAACTATTATCTATTGTGATAATCAGAGCACCATTCGAATCTACAATGATCCATTTCATAAACAGAGAACCAAACACATTGATATCCATATGCACTACATCAGACAGCTTGTGCATGATGTTACCATTCACCTACTCTTCTGCGCATCTTCAGAACAAGTAGCAGACATCTTCACCAAATTTTTTGTGAGAAGACATTCAGCAATCTCAAATCACTGCTAGGGATTGCTGATCATGCTGTGAAGCATGATTGATGACAATATTTTCAAATTTTGTTTTACTGTCCATGTTTAAGGGAGGATTTTTTCCACTGGTTTTTTGCCTCTTTCCTTGGTTAAATGGACATGTAGTATGTAAAGGGTGACTAATCCTTGTTGCTAGGTGTTATAGCTGATTTTACCACACTAGGTGAATCACACTTGTATGGCCTTCCCCTGTCCCTCTCCAGACTCCTTAGACCTCATGGACCATTTTTTTTCCTTTGATGTTTCCTAGACCATCCCCATAAACATGTGAAAATTTCTATACGCAACTTTTAAACCCCTTATCACGTATATACGTGGGTTTGACCCCTAAAACCATGTACATCGGGATGTGTACAAAATCCAAATCCTTTTGGAGTTTTCCTTGACATGGATCTGACTCACTTGTCTCCTGGCCTTCCATATGCCTTAAGATCGCTCGGATTCGACCTTTCATTACCCCATTGAAAATATATATAAGGAACCCTTTGGATACATTGAAGTCATAAGAGAATTTAGAACAAAGAAACTATAGTCCATTGTTGCCAGAAATTCTGCTTGAGTCTGCATCCCTTTGTACCTTGGAGGACTTTGGTGTTCTTCCCAAGCTTGCCTTTTGCTTGTCAGCTTGCTACCGAAAGATGGAGGATTGAGGTGGTGGAGGCCCAAGTGGGGGATTCATTTTCTCTGATTCGTAGATGTGCCGACAAAGGTTGTATTCATTGTAATCTTTGATTTTATATTAATCGAAATATCTTTTCCTGTCCAATAATGTATGTTTGAATGAATATTTTATCCATGGATGATTTAAAATGCTTATACAGTGTTCATTATATATGTTAGAGTAGATCTAACACCAATATATAGTATGCTTGTCTTGTTTACTTGTTGTTGAGGAAGTGATTCATCAATTCAAGCTAAAGTTGGAAAGCTTAATGGGGATCTACTTCAACCGTCTAGAATAAGGCATGAGGTATGATCCTTTAGTGTTAGATATTTGATTTCTCTTGCATATTGGAAAGGATTGATTTCGGGAGTCAAGTTTTCTGTTGTGGTACCCCAAGCCATAGGAATTTCTCTCCGTAACAGAATTGGCCACTCTGCTGGGGAATTCCTAGTAGTTGTTTTTTGGCGGTTTTCTATCGGCATTCAATGACTTTGAATTGCTCTTTTTTCTCTGTTTCTATGTCGGTTCTGGGGGCATGTTTTCCTGGTAGTGTCTGATTGGTGTGAAGTTTGTCTTAGCTTATCTATTTGCCTTTATTTTATGTGCCTTTCTTCCTATACGCGAGTTTTTAACTCACAGTCGCGTATATATGTGGGGTTTCACTACTATATTTGCGTACACACACAGGTTTACTGTGAACAGTCACGTATGCCCTTAGTTTTTCCTTCTAGAAGAATATTGATTGTTGTTGGGTGAATTTGGATGATTTTTGAGTCTCCTTTGATACTGCTAGAGTCTGTATACACCTCTGTTTCTGACCAGAGACATTTTTTTAGGGTAAATTTTTTTTTTTGAAGAATGTGCTTGTCATTGCATTTTAGATTTTTTGTTTTGGGATTAGTGCATTAGATTTCATTTACCTTAGTACTTTGCTTGAGTGTTGCTTGAGTGTGGTTGCAGAGTCTAGGGGTTGTAGAACCATTCTTTTGCTTTAGTATCTCACTTTTATTTCAAAAAATCCAAAAATATTTGATTATCATTATGCATTGCATCTTGCGCATTGCATCTTGCGCATTGCATCTTGCATTTTGCATAGTACTTGCACTAGATTTGCTTTGAAGTATTAGTTAGGATTTCATATAGGAAATATTGCATTTATCATTCAAAGAAAATTGTGCATTTCACGTAGTAGCATACCCTATTTTTCATGGACACAATGCATTTGCATTGATTGTTAGGTGTGCATTTTGCTTCATGTTGTGTCATAATGCCATTAGTTGCACAGACATCTACCTCTTTTGAGTAATAAATCCAATTAAAATCAATGCTTAATTAAAATGAACTACACTATTTTATTTGATAGGGTTCACCAACAAGATTAGGTTTTAGGGTCTTGGAATAGTTCATTGTGAGTAAATTCTCCAATACCACTAAACAAAAACATGTATGTGTCTTTCTAGTTGAGTGTTTGAAATTCCTTGGTATAACCAATGTTTCTCAGGATCCTCCTCTCAAAAGGGATTTAAGTAAGAGGCAGTGTGAGCAGTTATTGATTGGGATGACCCCTAGTCATAATTGAGTAGCACCGGAGATATTTCCAGGATTGTATTCATGTCTGGGGGCTCTTTTGAGAGTTTCATGCTTTGTTACCCTGTCCATACGGTCAATCCCTCCTACGACTATCCGCTTGAGCATTGATTATATTGAGGTGACCTTAGTCGCCTTACCTAGGATATCAAGGGGGTACTCTATAGGGGTTATTCTGCAGGTGTCCTGGCCAGGTTGGGGTTGGACAGCACAGTCGATTTATGCATTGAAGATGAGGGCCACAATAATTGGTTACATACCTCCACTTGTTATGTATGGGAGTCTCAAGTCTCTCCTAGGTGAGACATACCTGCTTCATTCGTGAGCTCATTTATCCTACCCTTGATTTCTTGTGTTTGGCTTTAGATTTTATTGGTGATTGCTCTGTGCACATTAGCTTGTGTAGGGTTTGCGTAGTTGGAGAGTCTTTTTACATTTTTTTATTCATTATGGATTTGGGTGCGGCTCCTCACCATTCTCGTCATTTAGCACGACTTCCACCTTCTACATATCCTCCTCCTTTGGGAGAGCAAGATAGACAGTCCAAGAAGACTACATCGTACATTGATTCACACATAATGAGAGACCATGTTGAAGGTATTCCTCAACCACCCTTTCCCATTCAAGTGGAAGATGGGGAGTTTACTCCTACTTATGATCCTTCACCTAATTTGACTGAGTTAGGTCCTATACTTTTTGAGATAGGTATTTTTCAAGATAGACCTACTTACTCTAGTATTGATCCCCCATTAATGCATCACCGGTATGGAATGCCGGAAGATGATGAGACTCATTTTGAACCCACGAGCACTAGTTATGGTAGTTATGGTATGTCTGTTTTTCCCACACATGATTTGGAATTTCATGTCAAGTCTAAGTTTGAGCCTAACACTATGCCTTAGGGCACTCTCATTCCTTACCATGTGGAGAGGTTTGGGAGCACAATGTTAAATTTTCATATGCTTAAATAAGACATCAGTATTTCATTTCATTTTCATAACAAAAGCATATAAATAGGATCACTGAAAGATAGACAAGCACAACCATACAAAAGGAACACAAAGATTTATCCTAGGAAAACCCTAAAGGGAAAAACCCAGCAAAATATTCCTCAATATAGATGTCCCCAAAAGGATAAAAGATAAAACCAGAAAGGACATCAAAGCCTGATCCTCCTCCTTCTCCAGCTACTTCTCTTCTCCACTAATGCGCTACACAAGTGAGAGTGTGTGCTTCAAATGAGAAGCAACACACCTCTATTTATATTCATCCGTTCACTTTAACTAACTCATTCAACACGTAGGCTCGAGTTACACATGTAGTCTCAAGTAACCACACTGGGGTGCTAATGACTCACCTTTACAATTAGAGGGGACAACCTCATGACTCTTATTAGTTCTTCTGATTAGAAGCATCGGGGTACAAGATAATACAAGTGGTTCTCCCGATAGGACCATCGGGGACCACAAAATATACATATAGAATATTCTTTGAAGTTGCAATATTTCAACACTCCCCCTTAACGAGAAGGGTATTCTACAACAACAACAACAACAACAATAGTAGGAGAGAGATAGAGGACAACATCAGCATGATCAGGGAAACACATCTATAAATCATTGGAATATTTTTGACATTATGTAGTCTTCATCTCCAATCTTCAATCTTCATCATCATTAATACTTTGACTGCTTCGATCAGCAACATCTTCAGCACTTTGACCTTTCGATCAGCAACATCATCTTCAGCACTTTGACCTTTCGATTAGCAACATCATCTTCAGCACTTTGTCCTTTCGATCAGCAACATCATCTTCAGCACTTTGACCTTTCAATCAGCAATATCATCTTCAGCACTTTGTCGTTTCGATCAGCAACATCTTCTTCAGCACTCTGACCTCTCGATCAGCAACAACATCATCATCATACTCTGATCTTTTGATCAGGAACATCATCATCATCATACTCTGATCTTTCAATCAGAAACATCATCATCATCAAAACATTATTATTATCAAAACATCAACATCATCATCATCAAAACATCAACATGATCCTTCCTTTTAGAATTACGGGATCAACATGTCCGTGCTACTCAGACGATCCTTCCTATCGGAATTACAGGATTTAGGTCTATGCAGAGTTACTAACGATCCTTCCTTTCAGAATTATGGGATCAACACATCTATGGAACTTAGACAATCCTTCCTATTGGAATTATAGGATCAAGTCAATGATCCTTCCTTTCGGAATTACAGGATTTAGGTCTTTACGGAGTTACTAATGATCCTTCCTTTTAGAATTATGGCATCAACACAGTTGTGGAACTTAGACAATCCTTCCTGTTGGAATTACAGGATCAATTCTTTACGGAGCTATTAATGATCCTTCCTTTTGGAATTACGGGATTTAGGTCTTTACGGAGTTACTAATGATCCTTCCTTTCGGAATTACAGGATCAACACATCTGTGGAACTCAGACAATCCTTCCTATTGGAAATACAATATCACGTCAATGATCCTTCCTTTCATAATTATGGGATTTAGGTCTTTACGGAGTTACTAAATATCCTTCGTTTCGGAATTACGGGATCAACACACGTTCTCGAGTACTGAAGTCGCCGGATCTATTCTAAACCGAGGTTCAAGGATGATACAATCCTACCAACTTCTCAATGACCGAAGTTCACCGGATCCATTCTGAACCAAAGTTCAAGGATGATACAATCCTACCACCTTCTTGATGACCAAAGTTCACTGGATCCATTTTGAACCGAAGTTCAAGGATGATACAATCCTTCCACCTTCTCGATGACCGAAGTTCATCGAATCCGTTTTGAACTGAAGTTCAAGGATGATACAATCCTGCCACCTTCTCGATGACCGAAGTTCACCGGATCACTTCTGGACATATGTCCCAGGATGATACAATCCCTCTTCATTATTGAGGACCGAGGTCTCCGGATCACTTTAGGGCAAGTTCCTAGGGATGATACAATCCCACTGCAACATCATTACTCCCCCTTTTGGGGAAGACCCTTTTGAACCACACCAAGCATGTCTCGAAAGCATTCGAACTTCACTCAGGACAAAGGTTTCGTCAACACATTAGCAACCTGTTCATTAGTACTCACATACTGGAGCTTTATGGCTCCTTTCTACATCATGTCTCGAATATAGAAATACCTAATTTCTATGTGCTTTGATCTGTCGTGGAACATAGGGTTCTCTGTCATCTTTATACAGCTTTGGTTGTCACATAGAATTACAGTAGTGTCCAACTCTAGATTGAATAATCCTGACAGCAACTTCTCAAGCCATATGGCTTCACAACTAGCAGAGCAAGCCGCTATATATTCTGCTTCGACAGTGCTTAGAGAAACACTGAACTGCTTTCTGATAAACCATGAAATCATAGTAGATCCCAGACTATAAAAACCACCTAATGTGCTTTTTCTGTCTGAGATACTTCCAGCCCAATATGCATCTATATATCCATATAATCTCTACTCATGGCTATTATCATAGTATAGCCCAAAGTCTATAGTCCCTTTCAAATATCTCATCACATGTTTGGCGGCTACCAAGTGAACCCATCTAGGTTGAACAAGATATTGACTTAAAGTGTTCACAACAAAACAAATGTCTGGTCCGGTATTTGTTAAGTAGATCAATGACCTAATGATCTATCTATAGAGAGTCACATCCACTAACTCGGATGAGTCATCAGTTAAAAACTTTAGGTTGGAATCCATGGGGGTGGCCAAGGCTTTGCATTCCAACATATTGAATATTTTCAATATCTCTACTGCATACTTTCCCTGGTTGAGAAAGATTCCTTCTGAACTTTGCCATACTTCCAGACCTAGGAAATAGTGCATTAACCCAAGGTATTTCATCTCAAATTCTTCTGCTAGTTTCTTCTCTCTTTCCTTAATCTGTTTCTCATTCCCTGTCAAGAATAAATCATCCACATATAGTAACAGGATGACAGGCTCATCTTTTACAACCTTTAGGTAAAGGTTAGGATTAGATTTAATTTTGGTAAATCCCATGCTCGACAAGAAACCATATATTCTTTCATACCAATCTCGAGGAGCTTGTTTAAGACCATATAATTCCTTCTTCAACTTCCATACGTGTGTATGTCTATATTCAACTTCAAATCCTTGAGGCTGTTCTAAGTATACTTCTTCTTCGATCACTCCATTTAGGAAAGTTGTTTTCACATCCATCTGGTGTAAATCCCACTTCATCATGGATGCAAGTGCCATGATAGTTCTAATCGAAGTATACCGTGCTACTGGGGCAAATTTCTCTTCATAATCAATTCCTTCTTTCTAAGAGAAACCTCTGGCTACAAATATTGCTTTATATTTCTCGATACTTCCGTCAGCTGCATGCTTTACTTTGTATATCCATTTGGAGGATACTATACTCTTTCCTTCTGGTCTGGGAACTATATCCCATACATCATTCTTAATTATTGATTGATATTCTTCAGTCATTGCTTCTACCCATTCTTTCTTCTAGACCACTTCTTCAAATTTTGTAGGTTCTTGATCTACAAGATCACACATCAAGGCTACATAGTTGGAGAAGGTATTAGGTTTCATTCTTTCCCTTGTGGAGCCTTTAGGGGCTCCATACCTTTCTACTTCTTGTATAATTTCTCTTGTCCAAACAGGCTTTCTATTTCTTTTTATTTCCATTATGGGAGGTTCTTGAGGTTCTGCTATGTCATGTTCTTCAGGAGCTTCATCTTCAAAAATACATGTAGATTCTTTATTTTTGGTAGATGTCTCTTCTTCATACACTTCTTCATGTTGGCATTTCCTAGATCTCTTGAGGGATGCCTCTTCATCAAATGTCACATGTCAACTGATTTCCATGTGATGGAATCCAAGAATGTATATTCTGAATGCTTTGGATACCTCACAGTATCCAACAAATATCCCCTTCTTTCCGGATGGATCTAATTTGGTTCTTTTCTCTTTTGTTATATGAATATATACTGGACAACCAAATATCTTGAAGTGACTTACTTAAGGCTTCTTTCCTGTGAATAACTCTTCTGGAGTCTTGAACCCAAGAACACTGTGGGATATTCTATTCTGTACATACATAGCTATTCCTGCTGCTTCTACCCATAGATGCATTAGAATATCTTGATCATAAATCATTGTCTTTACTGCCTCCATGATGGTTTTGTTCTTTCTTTTCGCAACCCCATTGTGTTGAGGATTGTAGGGAGTGGTTAGTTCCCTTTTGATTCCGAAGTCTTTTCAAAAGGATCCACACTCTTTTGAGGTATACTCTCCACCATTGTCCGATCGGAGTGTCTTTATTTTCTTATCTGAGAGATTCTCTATCAAGGCTTTGAACTCCTTGAATTTTTCAAACACTTCACTCTTTGATTTCAAGAAGTATATCCAATTCTTTCTTGAAAAGTCATCAATAAATGTGATATAATATTCAGAGCCACTTAAAGATGTAGAATACATTGGACCACATACATCTGAATGAATCAATTCCAACGTACCTTTTGTCTTTCTTTCACTTTTTGGAAATGGATTCTTGATGTTCTTTCCCTTTGCACATCCTTTGCAAATGCCTTCATGCTTGATATTCATGTCTAGTAATCCCGTCACTACTTTGTTCACATGAGGTAGAGCCTTGTAATTGATTTGAGCAAGCCTTCTATTCCATAGTTCACTAGGTTCAGTGGATTCATGCACTAGGGTTGTTTCTGAGTGCCCCTTTAGTTTATACAGGCCTCCTTCTTCTTCAGCAATAATGATTGCATCTTCAATATTGTTTCCTTTGGGCCACATGACTACTTGGCCATCTATGAAAGCAACTCTGAAACCTTTGTTATCTAAAGCTAAGATAGAAAGTAAATTCTTCTTTAGACCAGGTACATATAATACATCCTTCATTTTTAGGGGGTTACCTGAATCAAGTTTGTAGCTTGCTTCACCAACACCTTTGATTGGATATTGATAGTCATATCCCAAGGATACCTTTTGAGGAGAGCTCTTTTCTTCAAGTTTGGACAGAGTTTTATTTTGTCCCCTCATGTGATTTGAAGCACCACTATCAATAAGCCAAGTGTCTTCTCCAAGAGTTACAGATCTAAAGAGTGCAGAGAATAGCACATACTCTTTTGCATCGTCTTCTCTTGCTTGTTTTCTTGGGGGACCTTCTTCTTCTTCTTCTTCTTCTTCTTCTTCTTCTTCTTCTTCTTCTTCATCTACTAGATGAGCATGGTGCCTTTTGTTGTTGTTGATCCTCTTTCTATATTCTTGCCCCTTTTTAGGACAATTTCAGGCAATGTGTCCTATCTTGTTACAATGAAAACATTCAAAATCAGAATAGTCTTTAAATGAAGGATTTTCTCTTACCATTTGGATTCTTCTGGGAGGATGAGACTCCTTGAAATTTCTTCTCTTGAAGTTTGATTGGCCTCTTCTTATTTTAGTGTGAGTGGCTAGGGATTGATCATCTACTTTTAGTAAGGATTCCCTATTTGCCACTCTAGTCTCCTCTTGAATGCAGTCTTCCCATACAATATCAAACTTCATGCTTTATTTTTTGGCACACATCATCTGAATAAAAGACTCCCAGGGTCTAGTGAGACCATTGAGAGTAGTCATGACCATTTCATCTTCATCAAGATTATCTCCAATAGCTTCTAGTTTCTCTTTGATCTGGGAAACCCTTGAAAAGTAGTCTTGGATGGATTCTCCATGACTCATTTTGATGCTCTTCAGTTGAGCTCTTAGATTCATCTTCATGTTGATGTTTTTTCCCTCAAACATTCTAGAAAGGGCATCATACATTTATTTTGGAGTCTTCTTGGATGACACTTGAGGAATCAAGTGATCCTTAATGGAGTCAGAAATAATTCTTTGTGCCCTAATCATATCCTTTCCGTGCTTCTCCTTGGCTCTAGCTTCTTCAGGTTCTGACACTTCTTCTTTGACATACTTATCAAGATCATTCTCTTGGAGAATGAGACCAATCATGTATTTCCATGCTCAAAAATTCTCTATGCCTTCTAGCTTGTCTTCAAGCTTAGTGCTTGAAGTCATATTGCTAGAGAACTACAAAAAAAATTGAAATTTTGTGGAATGAGAAACTGACCTTACCAGGAGATGTGCTTGAATGAGGTGATTTGACTGATGTACTTGGATTCTGGAAATCTCAATCTTTCAAATCAGATGATTCATCTTTTGCAGAAATTCCTGTCACTGTTTCTATGATATCTCTGCAATTTCTGCCCCTCTATGTCTGAAATTTTGTACTGAGGTAAAATCGTATGTCCCTGATCCAAAACCATAGGTTTCATCAAAATTGGTTTCACCAATTTGTATTTATGATCCTTTTTCCCAAGGTGAACTCTTACAGGACTGTTCAAAATAGCGAAGTTGTACGGTCTTCCACGTGTCACTGTTTCATCTTCTAGTTCTGAACTTCAAACCACAAAAATTGCAGTCAGTGTTTTTTCTGGAACATCTTCAAGAATTCCATTTGGATCTATGTAGCCCAAGCTACAGTAGTTCTCCCCAGGTGTCCTGTTTATGGATGAATTTTGGAAGAGGATGGAACCCTAACTTGGAGGGATCATATCTCCAAGAATATAGTGAAGCGCAGGCTGAATTTTGGGCACACTATACATCAGGATTTTATCTTCAGTCTATGAAATTTTCAAGTCCTGAACCTTCGCCAATATCGGAATATAGTGAAATTAAAAAAACTTAGCAGTTTTAGTATTTAGGTTTTTTCTAGCTGGGGGTCAAACTAGGGTTTGAATTTCCTGGAGTTTCACCCAACCAAAAATCTTGATCCAGGTCTCTAAACTTAGATTTTGATGAGGAGAGAAATCCTATGCTGGGCTCACTCAAAAATTCCTCTTCTGTAAGAAGCCCTAATTTCCCGCACCGAAAACTGAAAATGCTCGGAATCGAATTTCGCTTCAACAAAAAGATACGCCCCTCAATGGAGAGTCAGCCTAGCCTTCTTTTGCTAATGGATTGTGGAGAGAGAACTAAAATGTAAGAATACCTATCTTCTGTAGCTACATAATGTATTCTTTCAAGGTGGCTCTGATTCCATGTTAAATTTTCATATGCTTAACTAAGACATCAGTATTTCATTTCATTTTCATAACAAAAGCATATAAATAGGATCACTGAAATATAGACAAGCACAACCATACAAAAGGAACACAAAGATTTATCCTGGGAAAACCCTAAAGGGAAAAACCCAACAAAAGCTTCCTCAATATAGATGTCCCCAAAAGGATAAAAGATAAAACTAGCAAGGATATCAAAGCCTAATCCTCCTCCTTCTCTAGCTACTTCTCTTCTCCACTAATGCGCTACACAAGTGAGAGTGTGTGCATCAAATGAGAAGCACCACACCTCTATTTATATTCATCCGTTCACTTTAACTAACTCATTCGACACGTAGGCTCAAGTTACACATGTAGGCTCAAGTAACCACACTAGGGTGCTAATGACCCACCTTTACAATTAGAGGGGACAACCTCATGACTCTTATTAGTTCTTCCGATTAGAATCATCAGGGTACAAGATAATACAAGTGGTTCTCCCAATAGGACCATCAGGGACCACAAAAGATACATATAGAATATTCTTCAAAGTTACAATATTTCAACACACAAATCACATTGCACCTTCCATCCCAGCGGTGGAAGCTACATCACATATTCCTGCTAGGACTAGGGTTAGTGATCCTATTAGGATACCATATCCAAGACGAGTGACTATAGGGAACAACACGTACATAATTTCATAGGTCCCTTCATCCTTTGTCCCTAGTTCTTCGAATGTTCACCCTCTGCCTCATTCATGTGGTCCTTCGGGCTAGAATGTTGCTACGAGTCATGTCCGTACTGTTACTCGACCAATTGTGTCTCAGGTTCAAGTACCCCCCGTTGTTTCACGAGGTCATGTTCATACTTCTAGAGATCATGTTACTACTTCCAGAGCATATATTCCTACTTCTGGAATGTATTCCTACTTTCAAAGTGTATATTCCTACTTATGGAGTGTCTCATTGAACTTTTCATGCGATGACTTATGGACCTTATTATGGGACATAGTATGGACAGGGTTCTTCACCTTATGGGTACGGGTATCAACAACCTGCTTACTCTCCAAATTATGGCTTTGTAGCCCCAAATAGTTAAGGTACACCACAGTATGGTGCTTCCATGCCACCCTATACGAGTCAAATGGGAGGAGGGCACTATGGTCAAAGCCATGGTGGTTATGGTAATCAGACCTATGTGAATTAGAACTATCAGGGAGTGGTCCATCGACCTACTCATCCTAGGCTCCCTTTCCTCACAACGCTAAATATTCTTGACTTGTCAAGATTGACGAACGATCCTATAGCTCATGACCCAACTTGGTCAGCTGTCCCTACTAAGCTTCCCTCAGACATACCCAAATTTAAGGGCAAACCGGGAGAGGATCCGAGTGAACATGTTACTACGTTTCACCTATGGTGCTCTTAAAATACCTTACACCAAGATTCGATTCATTTAAGGTTGTTTCAACGCACCCTAATAGGGCCTGTTGTGAAATGGTATATAGAGTTACCTAAGGGGGAATTCGCTTTGTTTGATGACCTAGCAATGACTTTTCTTAACCACTTCCAGCTACCAATGAGTTACGACGTTGGTACACAATTCTTGTCAAAATTTCGACACGATAAAGCCACGCATATCTCAGACCATATCCAAGAGAGGCATAGACAAAAGAGGTTGATTAAAGCCTTTATACCACCAGAAATCCTCCTCGAATGGTTCGTCAAGTCGTTATTGCCTTATATAGCGAAGGATGTTTCTACATATGGAGTGCAAAATGAGGAACAAGCCATTTTTAGGATGCAGGAACTGGATTTGATTTATTCTCAATATGGTTTCTTATATGAGATCATTCCCAATGCTCTGTGTTCTAGTTTTGACCCCAAATTTAAACCTGGACCACATGGCGATGGCATTGTTGGTTGTGCGAGTGCTAAACCTGTGGATTCAGTTGTGAAACGGATCAGTCAATTGTCAATCAACCAATCTGCTTCGGGACAAGCCACGACTTTGTCTCAACCCACCCAAACGGTGAGTGTGCTTTCGGTGCAATCATCGGACCAGAAGGGTAACCAGCAACTCGGAAGGAATAAAAAGAAGGGTAAGAACAATTGTAAGGGTGGGAATAAGAATGAAAATGCTAATAATAATGGCAAGAATGCCTGTAATGCTAGGGGAGACAAGCAATATAAATGTAAGGTTAAATTTCCTTGCAAGTTGTGTAAGGACGATCACCTCACTTACTTGTGCCCTCGTATCGATGAAGCCTAGATATTTTTAGCGCAGGGCCCAGCTGTGCTGACTAACCCTTTGCCTCACAATCAAAACATGAACTCCAGGACCCATGATCAGTCTGGTGGTGATCAAGATTCAACAGAGGGTAGTGGTCATGGTTGCATTAACATGGTACGTGCTACGAAGGATGTGATCTATGCGAAGAAATATGGTTCGTCACAACCCAACCAAAGAAAAGAACCTTATCCACCAGGAACTCCTTTGCGTATTGAAAAAACTGTGGATAAACCTGAAGTTGAACCTCAAATTCTTAAGGGATTCCTTAAGTGTTCGGGGCATAATCCTAATGCCCGAGCCTCCCAGAACTATTATGTTGTCGAGGATTTGGGCTGCACTCCTTGTGCGATGCCTGCACTAGAAGTAATTTAGAGTTGTCCTTCGCAAAGGAAGGATTTGCTTTCCTCCCTTGGTGTGAATGATGATAATTCTTCCTCCGTGATTAAATTTGAAACCGCAGGACTTTAGCCTCAATTGCCTTACTATGTGTCTCTTTTAATTCATGTAGAATGTCTCAACATGACTATCAAGCACACTATGATTGATGAAGGTGTTGCTGCTTCTGTGATTTCTTTATCATGTTGGAAGGGTTTAGGTTCCCCTGAGTTGTCTAACTTAGCTACCATGTTAACTTTGTTTGATGGGAAATTGTTTAGGCCGCATGGGATCCTTCCTTCCCTTAAGGTCCATTTGGTAGGGAAGACCATTGCGATAGAGGTCGAGGTGGTTGATGCACCCCTTGACTACAATCTCTTGCGAGATAGGAATTGGATGTACAGTATGCAAGCCATAGCTTCTTCACTATTTCGCATTGTATGCTTTCCATTTAATGAGAAGATAGTTACGATTGATCAAACATCATTCAATAATCCATCAATTACCACATCTTTGGGAGCTTCGATCCCAATTGTAGAGCACTCTCAGCCGGCAATTGGGAGTGCGGATGTGGGCATGTATCCATCCCTCATGGGAAGCTTTAGTTGTCCTGCACCTATCCTTATGATAGGGTCTAGTTTTGGTGAGTCTTTGAAATCTGTGAGATCAGTGTCTTTTCGCATGAGTCATATGGAATATCCTTGGATTCTTCCTACACCAAATACTTCAAGTGATCCCATCGTGACGGACGTGTCGTTTCCTACAACTATGGTAGCTTATCAAGCTAATATTGGGTGTGTTGCAGAGCATAGTACTTCCTCTTCATGGACGAAGGAGGAGGACCCATATGCGCTGCCTACATGGGCAGTTTAGTCTTCTCATGCGCATGACTGCCTTGATAGTGTTTTTCCTTCAGACGAAGCGATTATTGAGGCCATGTCAGGGGTTGAGCCACCTTGGGAAGAGATGCACCATAGATCTTATTTTCTTCCCAAGCTTGACCGCTTGGAGCATGAGGACTTTAGGGAGGTTCTTAGTGAGAGAATTGGTAGTCCCATGGTTCCATTAAGCTATCATGGTCCAATGGCTGATGGGAACATGGAAAATATATCTCCAATGATTCCTATCAATATCTCTCACGATCTTGGCATGATAGAGAATGTCTATATTGGGGCATAATGTTCCCATGCTGAGATTCAAGAATACACCAAGTTGTTTAAAGAATTTCATGATATCTTTGCTTGGTCTTACGATGAAATGCTAGGTATCGACCCTCGCATTGTTGAACGTGAGATTAAGACTTATCCCAATGCTAAGCCTGTTCGACAACGGTTGCATGTAGTGAATCCTAGGAAAGCGCCCGTGATTAAGGCATAGATAGAAAAACTATTGAAAGTCAGTTTTATCTATCCCGTTCCCTTGATGTAGTGGGTTTCAAATCATGTTCCAGTTGATAAGAAGTAGGGAGCGATTTGCATATGTACTGATTTCCATGATTTGAATCGTGCCTATCCTAAGGACAATTTCCCCACACCATTTATTGATCAGATTTTGGAAGAGTGTGCAGGTAGCGAGGTTTTTTCCTTTATGGATGGCTTTTCGAGATACAATAAAATACAAATTAAGCCTGAGGACCAACATAAGACTGCATTTATTTGTCCTTAGGGAACCTTTGCATATCAGAAAATGCCTTTTGGCCTTAAGAACGTTGGAGCTACTTTTCAGCGGGCTATGACCTTGATCTTCCATGATTTCAAATTGATTATCGAGGTGTTTTTGGATCACCTTGCTGCTCATTCTTGCATGAGAATGTGTCATTCCTATCATTTGAGATTAGTATTCGAAAGGTGCTGCCATTATTTGGTCACGTTAAATCCTCACAAGTGCATCTTTTGTGTCAAGTTTGGTTGCTTATTAGGATTCATTGTTTCTAAAGAGGGTGTAAGAGTCGACCCTTTGAAGGTTGAGGCAGTACTTCAGTTGCCTCCCCTGAAAAACATTCGACATTTTCAATGTTTGCAAGGCATGGAAAACTTCTTACGAAGATTCATTGTCAATTTTTCTAATTTGACTAGAGGCTTTATGCATCTTTTGAATAAGGACACCACCTTTTGTTGGGATGAGTGAGCCCAAGAGTCCTTTGATGTGCTCAAGAGAGCCCTAGCATTGGCCCCGGTGATTAGTCCCTCAGACTATAGCCGTGATTTTCTACTTTATGTGGTTGCGTCCATGGAGACGATTGGTATGGTTTTGGTTCAAGAGGATGAGGATCTCCAAGAGCACGTCATATACTATCTGAGCCAGAATATTATTGATGTGGATATCCATTATTCTCATGTTGAGAAGTTTGCCTTAGCTACCATACATGCGGTTCAACGGTTGAGACATTATATTCTCCTTTTCTAGACCTTGGTTGTATCCCATGTCAATCCATTTCAATTTGTCCTCACTTGAAGGATGATTGGGGGAAAATATAATAAATGGATTGTCATCTTGCAAGAATTCGATCTCGAGTTTGTTTCGGCAAAATCAAAGAAATATTTAATTTTTGTGGAGCTTATATCGGATCTCCCAAGCGAAGCCGAGGAGTTGGTTTGTGAAGATACGTTTATCAATGAGCATATGTTCTTAATCTCAACTTTAGACCCATAGTATGGGGATATTACTATATATTTACAAGCATTGAAGGTCCCTACTCACCTCTCATGGGATGAACGATGACGATTACGTCACGTATCCAACAATTACCTCATAGTGGATAACACCTTGTACTGCCATGGGGTAGATTCCTTTTTATTTTGTTGTTTAACTCACGAGGAGGTTGAGCTTGTGTTGAATGATTTCCATGGAGGGGCATGTGGTGGTCATTTATCTGGGATTTCTACAGCCCAAAAAATCTTAAGAGTGGGTTATTTCTGGCCATTGATATTTAAGGATTGTGTAGATGTGGTCAAGAGGTGCCATCCTTGCCAGGTGTTTGCACATAATATGTACTCGAAACCTGCCCCATTACATCCCATCGTCACCGTCAGTCCCTTCACTAAGTGGGGGCTTGATTGTATGGATTGAAACCCAGCTTTAGTTGGGGGGCATCATCATATCGTAGTGGCTATTAACTACTTTATGAAATGGGCTGAGGCTATGCCTACAGTTAAATATGACGGTGAGACAGCCATGCACTTCGTATTCAACCAGATTATTACTCGGTTCGGTATTTTGAAAGAGCTTGTCACTGACCATGGCTCGCACTTTCAGAATCATATGATGGAAGAGTTGGCATCAAAGTTAGGGTATAAACAAGAGCATTCCTCCTCTTACTACCCTCAAGCAAATGGACAGGTAGAAGTAGTGAACAAATCACTCAAATCCATTCTCCAACGAACCATCACACAAAGCAAGAATAATTGGCACATTATGTTATATCCTGCTTTGTGGGCTTATAGAACCACTATTAAGACTATCATGGGTTTTTATCCATATCAACTTGTACATGGAGTGGAGTTGGTATTGTCGGTTGAGAGTGAGATTCCTTCTTTGAAGCTAGCCATAGAGCTCTTACCAGACATTTCCCTGTTGGGAGAGCATTTGGTCCACCTAGAGAAACTTGATGAGCAGCGTTGAGATGCCTTGGTGGCTCTAGAAGTGAATAAGTGTTGCGTTAAGGTCCAGTATGATAAGTCTGTCCATCCAAGGAGATTTAGTGATGGAGACTTGGTCCTTTTGTGGGATGAACTGAAAGAACCCTTGGGGGTAGGAAAGTTTAACCCCATGTGGCGTGGTCCTTACGTCGTTAAACATGTGTTAGAGAAGGGTGCTTATGAGTTAGTGGATTATTAGGGAACGGCCTTAGCGGAGCCTAGAAATGGGCTCTATCTCAAAAATTACTATGCATGATTTTCAGCCAAGGCTGGTTATTGTATATTACTGTACAGTTTTTCATAGGTAGGTCTTTTTCTTATGGTGATCAAGTTTGTGATTAGTTTCCGTTTCTTTTGGTAGATGTCAATGGAATATTCCACCTTCATAGGATTTGTGGATGGTGCGAGCCGTCACACTCAACACTCAGCCTCTGCTGCTTGGGTGATTTATACTCCTATGGGTCAGGCATTGTCTTCAGGAGCCATATGTTTACGACCATCTTCAAACAATTTTGCTGAGTATAGTGCCCTTATTGAACTTATATGGGATGCTATTTCACATGGTTTTCTCTCTTGAGGTACGACTTGATTCGGAGTTAGTAGTGTCACAGCTTAATGGTTTGTACCATGTTAGAGATCCGAAATTATTAAGAAGATTCTTACGTGTGAGATTATTAGAATGACAATTTGACAATATAACATACATACATGTTCCAAGAATTAATAATCAAGTTGCTGACTCATATGCTAACTATGTGTTAGATTGGCATTTGTTTCATACACAATAATCTCATCACAAACATAAATTTTTACTCATGTAAATAAATAAATCGATCATCATAAACATCCAAAATGTGGTAATACATAGTTTCAAAATACAAAAATTGGGCTCTCGAGCCATGAAAATATAAATACATGGTAGTACAAATGGTATCACTCCCAGGTATCTAATCCTATGGAGGAGGAGGGGGGTTGTGATTGTGGAATGTCACTATGGCTCTAGCTAGCCGTCAAAATAGCCGCACCCATGCTCATGGTACACCCACCACCTAGCACTGCATGGCCTCAGGAAAGTCCTCAACTTGCACCATGGATACTCTATGTGTCGGTCTCACGGAGTTGGTATGAATCCTTTGGAGCGTCCACTCCACATCCACACCCGTGATATCATCCCCTCTTCCTCTTCGTCTATGATGAGGGAATCCTGCAGGCCACTGTGGTCCCACATCTACATGCATATGGTAGATGTCACTATGTATTATCACCCAAAAACATGTCTTTTGATTCCACATAATCAGAAAACAAAAAAAAAATTAATAAGTCGAAAAGTTTAAAAAGAGGGTTGAGATTCGTTACCAATGTCACTGTATGCCGATCCTAGTGGTAGCGGCATGTCCGGGTCTCCCAGAAAATCTATCCCCGCATAGGGGTAGTCATCAATGGCAACTATCTTTTGTCACCACCATGGAAAGAAATCAGCTGGTTAGGGGTAGGATACCCTACCTCCACCCAGTCTAAGCATTGCATCCACCCAACGCTGTTGGGCCGGATCTCAAACCCTGTGTAGAGGAACGTCAACTCTAGGGCTCAATCCCAGAACACGCTCAAAGAAAAACGTGCTCAGTATGCTGTTGAAACCAAATTTTCTCACTCTACCCATCTTGCACTCATTGAGCTGGTATTTCATGTTACCTAGTAGCGCAGTGCTCCAATCGTATACCATGGGTCTCATGCACTCCATTGCATAGAACATCAGAGGTCGCGAGGCCTAGTGAAGTGAAGCTAAGCCTATTATCCTGCCCAGTGTCAGTAGGATGGCCTTTAGGCCCAGTACCTGTATGGAGTTAGTTGGGATATGACTCCCCACCTTCTCCGTGTCTAGATAGCAGTACACCGCAATGTACTCATTTATAGTCAAGCCACCTCTAGGCTCACGAGAGCGTAGGCTCACCACTTCTCCCTGTCGGGAAAGTCCAGTAATAAAGTATATGTCCTCCACTTCTATGGTGAGGGACATCTTGTCTATCTGGAATGACTCTGAGTCTGGATCCTAGTAGTCCACTAACATCTACAGTAGTCCTATTTTGGCTCTTAAGCCACCAAGACACCAAAATTTGTAAAGCCCGCATGCATTTAATGCTTGTTGAGCCATTAGATCTGCCCTTACTGCCTCTTTTGTATCACCATGTTCACATTCTCTCCATTTTAGGACCATCCTGCACATAAAATTTGAGTTTGATCCATTAGAACACTTAAAAATCATTGAGCGCAGCCACATATGTGACTGTTTACTAAATAGTCACGTATGTACACAACTTTGAGGGCATTTTCCACGTATGTCCAGCCCTATACGAGGAAAAACTCTCGATTTCTGTGTGGGCCATGGTGCGCATCTTAGAATAGCCTAAAATGATAAATGCACCATGGAATTTGACAAAATTTGCATCAAAATGAAAGAGTAGAGCATGGGTAAGTACTTGGAAAAAACGGCAATGGATTCCGCTAGCTGGATCTCCTGGAATTTGCCGTTGAAGTTCTGAGCTCAAATGGGTAAAAATTTCAAATGTTTTATAATGTTTTGAATTTTTTTATTATTTATAGAATTTTTTCATTTTTTTTCAAATTTTTACCCCCTTTACTATAGTTTGGACCGTTTCTAATCCTTTTGGACCATTTTTGGACTAATTTATGATGTAGGAGACCTTTTTTAGCGCTGTTTTAGCCGTTGGATTGACCCGTTCGTGCCGATTTCAAGTATCATGTCTAAACTAGCATATAGGTTAGGTTTCATCACCATTTGAATTTTTCATGACCTTATGACCGTTTCATTATAGCCTTAGGTACGAACCCACTCTATTATGTCACAGAACCTTCTTGTTGTTTTAGAAGTGGCATGATATGAGTGGTAGAGCTTGACCTTACATGGGTACCCTAGTTAGCGCCTTATTTGCATTTGGTGCCCATGCCGACATTTTGTCCCTTAGGGTGTGGGAGTCCATTGTATAGTATTTCCATAACATTTTGCAAGAGGCTCATACTCCTCTTGATATTTTACTGGCCTATTTCCCTCAGGACTCCCTTATGTCAAGTTGTAATTGCATTATCATGAGCTTTTCCTACCTTATTGAGCCTTACGCCGGCTTCCTTGACATTGAGTTTCATCCATATAGCCCAAGCTTGTCTCATGTCTAGCCATGTAGAGCCATTTTATATATCCTTTGCAGCTTGATCCCTGACTTTTACTGAGAGGGGACTTTCCCCCGAGTGTCACTATCCTACACATGTATCCTTGCATTGAGCATAGGTATGTTCCATTGCCTAGAACTAGTTTGTTTTCCCATATGACACTTGTCTCCTCCTAGTCTGTAACTATAAAGTAGTTTTATTCTTTTTCAAGCTTTTTAAATATTTGAAAAAGTCCAAAAAAATTAGAAAACCAAAAAGCTAGACAAGGAAAGATGTTATCTTTTGGCAGCTGTTGAGTCACGTCGCCTTCGAACAGAGCACTGTATATCACATCCGTTGGTTGGGTTTATAGTTTGAATTTAGGAGTTGTACTCCTTTTATCTGAGTTTATCTCCACCGACTTGTTAAGCTTCCAGTCCCCATGGAGCCTCTGTCGATGCCTCCTGTGTCGTAGAGATGTCCCAGTTTTGTATATTGAGTCTATGTTACCTTTATTCAGTCACCATTCATCGTTATGCTCTTGTTTGAAGGAAGTTGAAACCTGAATTTTCCATTCCTCAGTTATCTTGACTTTTCATGTTGGCCGTTCCTGGTACAGTTACTGGTTCATGCACCTTATGATTGAGTCCTTCCACATTATACAGATTTGCTGAGTATCTTATGTTGGATGATGGGGGATGCATTAATTCCCTCCTTCCAGCAAATTTCATCCCATCGACTCCAGATCATTTATTATGCTACTGGAATCTAGAGTCATTTTTGAGTTCCTTGAGACTTGCAGTCATCAGTAACAGGTTCTCTTGCCATCGACAGTTTTTAGGAATACATCAATGTCCTCTGATCGATGGATCCTCTTAAGTGTTCAACCTCAACACATTTATTCACACTTGTTAGTTTACACTCTAGTACCTTGATTCCCATTATCATTATCGGTGGGTGATCTCACGTCTGTTAACGGTATACATCAATGACCGGTAATCAAATGATGGACTACTATGAAATATCTTTTCCTGTCCAATAATGTATGTTTGAATGAATATTTTATCCATGGATAATTTCAAATGCTTATACATTGTTTATTATATATGCTAGAGTAGATCTAACACCAATATATAGTATGCTTATCTTTTTTACTTGCTGTTGAGGAAGTGATTCATCAATTCAAGCTAAAGTTGGAAAGCTCAATGGGGATCTACTTCAACCATCCAGAATAAGGTATGATGTCTGATCCTTTAGTGTTAGATATTTGAGTTCTCTTGCATATTGGAAAGGATTGATTTCTAGAGTCAAGCTGTCTGTTGTGGTACCCCAAGCCATAGGAATTTCTCTCCGTAACACTAGGCCTTATAATTTTATGATATTTACTCATAAGTTAGGCTTAAGGGGGGGTGTTAGAATAATCAACCCATAGTTATCTACCTTAGACATTAATTAATCCATTTTCTCTTATTTGTCTAGTTTCCAATATTCCACTCTATGCAAGTTGTCCTTCCACATGTCCTAGAAGTAAAACTTGCCAAAACTGAGTCATGGAGTGCTTGGGAAACCTCTTGGAAACCATATTTAGTAGTTATGCTTTATTCTAGATTCTCCCTAGCACATATCTGCTTTTTTCTACTTTATTTCCTGCTTTACTGAGATTTATGGCAAAAGGGAAAGTAAGACTAGGTGCAGTTGACTTGTTTTTTGCCCTCATCATCCTCCATTATTTTCTCCTAATAAAAGAATGTATGAGTTATCTTTCCATCACCTATTATCTTTCCCACTTGACTTTTCCAATTCGAAATCTCCTAGGTAGATTTGGAAACTGCTTTATGCTCTTATGGGGGATTTGACTAGATTTAGTAAGCCTGCTTTTGACTATTTCGAATGGAATCCTTATGCATTTGAATCTCTCATGTAATTATATATTGCATCATCCTATGACTTCATATGGTTGGATATTGTACACTTATTCAATACAGATTAGTGTTATGCTCCAATTTCAGTCTCCTTTGTGTGTAAATTTGCAAGTTTGATTAGCAATTTTGTGAGTGCAATTGATCTATCACTTGGGTTCAATTTCCACACCACCTAGGTCTTCATTAATCCACTTCTAGGATGGATTTTTTAATGTATTTCAGCCATCATGTTACCCCTCTGACCTCACACATTAGGGGGAATCTGTTATAGTTATTTTACCACACATGGTTGATCACATATTTATGGTCTTCCCTGTCCCTTTGCAGACTCTTTAGACCCCATGGAATTATATTATACTTTGATGTTCCAATTTCATCCCTAAAAAACACATGTTTATTGTTGTACCCAACTTTTAAACCCATACTTGCGTGTACGCGTGACTTTTGATCTCAAACCCACGTACATCGGGATATGTGCATAAGTCCAAATATTTTTGGTTTTTTCCTCATAGGAGTCCGAAGATCCTAAATATTGGCCTTCGATATTCCTTTTGATCGCTTGGATTCGACCCTCCATTACCCCTTTGGAGTTCTATATAAGGAACCCCTTGGATACATTGAAGAGGAGGAATTAAAGAGCAAAGAAACTATAGTCCATTGTTGCCATAGTTTGTATATACTTGAGTCTGCATCCCTTTGTCCCTTTGGAGCACTTTGTGTTATTCCTAAGATTTCCTTTTCTTATGAGCTTTGTATCGAGAGATGGAGGATTGAGGTGGTGGAGTCCCAGGTGGAGGAATCGGTTTCTTTGGTTTGTATACATGTCGACAGAGGTTGTCACTATTGTAATATATTATTTTATTAATGGAAATATATTTTCCTATCCAATTATGTGCATTTGAATATGAATATTGAATCCATGGATGTATTTAATTGCTTATACATTATTGAATATATTTATTATATGATTTGGTATCCCTTGGTGTTAGATGTTTGGTTTCTCCTGCATATTGGAAAAGATTGATTTCTAGTGTTAAAGCTGTCTGTTGTGGTACACCCCAAGCCATAGGAAGTTTCTCTCCATAACACTATGTGAATGTCCAAGTGCGTTAGTATGTTGGGTTAAGTGTATTTGTGAAAGGAGTTGTTACACCATTTTTACAAGTGGTAATACCCATAGGACAATGAGTGGTTCATTGGTTCCCTATGTTGGTTTATAATTATTAATTGCAAGAAAGTATACATTATGGTGCCAATGAATATAATGTAGAATGAATTGAGGGGTCGGTAATATTTTTCATGTTCGTTATACTAGAGATTAAAAGGTTTCAACACATTGACATTATATTGTCAAATGAGATTATGAATATAGATATAGACCCTCAAAAATTGAAAGGATTGTCAAATGGGATTATGGATATAGATGAGAATGTCGATACTGTCAAATGACCTGGCAAAGTTTGAAAGGATACACCATTGTGGTCTCATTGGTTATCTGTATTGAGGGGTCTAGTTAAATGTAATTAGATTGTGTACTTGAAATCTATGATGATGGTCATGATATTAACATTTTAACACAAAAAACCATTTTAAAAATTACATTTTAACATAAATGAAAATTTAAAAATGTACATTTTAACACAAATGACAATGTATAAAATTACATTTTGTCACAAAAATCCCAAATTATATAAACATTTTCTCCATTGCATTCAAGCCCTAGTTGGAACATAAAGGGAACAACAAAAAAACACTAGTGCATTGCTTTCAAACTAACTTGGAAAATGAATAAGATAAAAAATTTGATGTGTCAAACCAGTACCAGACTCTTGAAATCCTAGAACAAAAAACCAATAGAAAGATCACTGCAACTCTAGGAAATGATTATGAAAATATGATTTAAGAACATGTATTTATATATCAATGACGGTCGCGGTTCTAGCAAAAATGCACAATGATCAAATTTCAAAAAGCAATAATTCAATGACCGTTAAAAAAGAAAAAACAAAAACAAGTTTTCTTTTCGGCATTCGTCACTCTAGCGACGTTATGGATCTTTTGTCGCTCTAGTGACGTGATGGACCTTTCCTCGCTATAGAGACTAAATTTCATCAATATAGAAACGAAAGGTCCATACCATCACTAGAGCGATGATCATCGAGGGAACTTTCAATTTTTTTCAAAAAATTTAAATTGTTTTTCCACGAAAACATCGATTTTAACTTTTTCGTGGAAAACTTTCTTGGGACTTTTGAGCCGTATGTAGTAGTGGTAGTCCAGTGTTAGGGATCATGTTTATCTTATATTGAGGAAAATGAAGATTTCCTTCAAGCTTTGGAGTTGTTCCAAGCTATTGTTATCAGGAATTATGCAATTGATGTGGACATCGTTTGTTCCTCTACCCTGCAAAGTACAAGTGTATAAAAAAAGAGCACAGTAGTATATCCTTTCCTTAAGTAATCAATTTGAAAAATATGAAATAAAAACTATACCTTAGACCTATGTCTCTTTGTTGTTGTTCCAAAATGTACTTCCAATGTTTAACACCTACAAAATAGATCAAGAGACAAAAACACAAAGTGGGAGTATCATGATAAACCAATTACCTATATCAGTGATAAATGAATCTGATAATATTCAACTTAAATTAATAACACATAAAATATAGGAAAGGGGAACACTTTTGTATTTATTATGAAAGAGAGTAAAGTACAACCAATCCTTGGTGTTGATGTTTTTATCCTCTATAAGGAATCTACAACCCTCCACAACTATGAGAATCTCACCACATACAAGACAACTTTATCTTGCCTCTAAATCAGACTTCAATCGAACAACATAATGGTACTTTATTTTTCCACCTTCACTCACATCATGAAGTCTTCATTCATAGCCCAAAATAAATGAGCTTATCTTGGGGAATGGATAGGCTGTGATCCCAACATGTGAGGGAGGTGAATTCCACCTCTCCAAATAAATTAGGAATTGACTCCATGAAGGATTTCACAAGGAAGCTTCCAGAACATTAGTTTTCCTCTTTTTTTCTATTGATGCACCTATCAGAACGGTTAAAGGCACCAACCTAACTTGTTGTTAAAGAAAAGAGGGATTGGCGCTCCTTGATCCACTATAGATAGCACCGTAGATGCTCTGTCAGAACTAGAGAAAAGTGTTGCCCTCCCAAAATGTGGAAAAAAGATAAACAATGTATTTCAAGTCTGGATTTATGAAAGGAAAATAGGCTATGGTGGAATTTCCAAGTGCAACAGAATGCCCCCCAAAGTATGAAGCTGTTATCACCCGCCTTGTAGTTGCTTGCTTGAGGTGTATCCAGGATGGATGGTAGAGGGGCAAGCAACTAAGGGGTCGAACCACGATTTCCTAGACTCCCAAATGGATGGTTGTCACGCCAATCTAGGAATCCTTCGCTTTAGGTTATCCTAGTCCAGGACAACAATGAGGGAGACCTAGATCTGCTCCTGATAGGAGAGATTGGACCTAGACACCAAAGGAAGATCAGATGGGGCTTCAGGGTACTTAAGGTGCAAGGTGAATGGAAACCCTAGCTCTAGGGTTTAGGTACTAGAAACTGGTGGAGGTGACCACTGTCTTGGGAAATGTAACTATGATAGGGAAAACAAGGACAGAGTTGGGACTATCTAGTACCTAGAAATCATCCTCAATGAAAGGTATTTGAGTTATTAGTGAGTGTTGGAAAAGGGAAGGGGAGGAGAGCTTAAGGATAGGGCTAGCGCTAGCTAGGAAATTAGGGCCTTGTGTGTATTGGGAAATGGAGTCAGCAACAACCCAACATTTCAATGAACCCACCTGGGAGACACCTTGATCTACAAACCAGAAAGTAGTTGGTCCGAAAAAGATAAGGTACAAGAAACCCAACTCAATGGATGACTAGCGCTAGGGCTTGGGAGGATAGATCTATAGTTCCAGGGTCACCGAGAGGTTAATGGATCGGTGTTGAGGAAGAAAAGAGGTCAGGGAGACCTAATCTACAATCCCAAATCAGGAAATCAGCAGAAAAATCATATCTAGAAAAGTCAAAATCTGATGATGGGGCTAGGAGGCTGAAAACTGATTTTTCATATATAGGGAAAACTAGGAGGAAATATCACAGTGTTGGGGTTATTTTGGAATGCTTCAGCCCTAATCTATCATCCTATCTTGTCAGATTTCAAAAAAAAATCATTTCTGGAAAAGTCCAGTTTTCAATGAGGGCGCTAAGGTAGCTTAAGTCAATTTTTCAGATCTAGGCCAAATGGTCAAGTAGTTGCACAATGTTGGGTTTGATTTAGGCTATGTGGGACTCGATCTATCCTTCGGTGAATTCAGAATTCAAAAAAACTCAAAACCCTAGCAGGTCAATTTTTCAGTGGGGAGTTATGTAGTTTTCTGCTTAAAAATCAGCTCTACGTCAAACTATGAGGAATTCGACCAGCATTTCAGTTTATTTGATGAAGGGGAGGACCGATATATGAAACCCAGAAATGGTTTGTAAAAAGATCAGATGGTTCCCTGATTTATTGATTTTTAGGTTTTTTAGTGTTTTAGGAGTTTTCAGAAAAAGTTGAATTTCAGTAAGGTACAATGGAATAAGATCTGAAAAAGAAGAACTTACTTGCTGAATCTTACCTAGAAAATCTTGTAGAAGTTTGTAACAGTGACGATATTTGCTATCCTGATCAATTCTAGAGATTCCTGTGACTTCTATGGCATATGCAAGCTCCAAGCCACCAAAGCGCCCCCTACCCTGCATGAGAAAATGTCAACCATATCAGATTTTCACATACAAAATAAAGAAAATGAATGCTACAAGACAGTAAAATGAAGTAATCATAGATCACAATGAAACTAATGAAAACCCCCTTATTGAAGATGAAGAGAACTGAGCGAGTTGAGGTCACCTTACAAAAACGCTCCATCCAAAATGCCCTCCTGTAGACAAAACAATGATAGCCACAAAAAATATAGATCTCATGAGAATTTCCACAATGCTGGGAAGCTGAAGACTAGCTAATCACCATTTGAGCACATCAGATACAAAGCAAATGCAGAAAAGTTTCAACAGAAAAAGTATTTCTATTATTCAGATCCAAGAGCCAAAGACCCTTTACAAATGAGAAGATCTCTCCTTTAAATAGAAATGAGAGAGCCTCAATCGTAACCAAATCCTAACCACTTTCAAAACAAGTGGCTAAGATTAAAAGATGAAATGTTCTAATCAATGGTTGAGATGAGCTCAACATACAATGCATGGATCAATATAACCATAATTTATCAAAGTGGACTAACCCACCCAAAAAAGGTAACCCACTCAACAAGAAATAAATGAAAGCACATGGTGGGTCCAAGGATTGTTTGACTGACTCCCTTTGGGTGTCCCCATGGCACAGTAAAATAATATATTAATTTGATTCTTTGACTTTTGTTCCTCCTTGAGGAAAATGCGAGCCTCCCAAAAGAGCTCCAGAAAATAATATAAAAATGCCCAACAATAGATGTGGGCCCAATCAGGAGATGCAACTGCTGGAGAACGTGTGCAGTACATCACTCTCATCATCATGACTCATCCCATGTCATTTCCTTGCCTCAGTAGCCCAAATTGATTTCTTCAATAGCCATTTCATCATTTTTTAATCTTCCTCGGGAAACATGATCCTGCCAAAATAGCCTCCTAGGGTGCCTGCATTGTCAAACAGGTCCCACCAAGCTCTCTAGGATGGGGGTACTATGGTACAAATAAGTGGCTCCACCCCCCTATTCCCATACAAATCCCTAGGAGATCCAACTGAAACATCTCCCTGCTCAAAAATATCAATCTGTGAAGAAAAACTGCATCAGAAAGGAAGAATGAGTTTGATCACATCTGTAAGTGCCCGAAACTGGACATAAACTATCTCATTAGACTCAGAGATTTCAAATCCATCTAAGGTGTATACTCATACCCCTCATCTGTCTCTATTTGATCATTAATCATATCCAATAAACAATATAACCATATGTGAATAATCAGACACCAATAATAACTCAGACTATATCCACCCGCTGCAAGTGTTAAAAGGTTAAGACATGCTCTACCACTCATTCAAGTAACAATCACAACAAGTAGCATTCGTTTCACTGGTGGTACATCAATCAATACATATATATAACGATTTATTCATTATTACGCAGACTTAGACTTTCAATACTATACTCACTTCATAGCTGTAGCTAATTTGCTAGTGAAGGGTGAAGGGTGGAAATGACAAGGCTAAGGAAATGGATGACTTCCTACTCAACATCATGACTCTTTGGACATGGAAAGGGAATACTCACTATAACCAATGCCAGAGAAACAACAACACAAGGAATGGCAGTGCCTCACAAATGGGTGATTTGTTTAGAGAGTGCTTATTCAACTTAGGCATCATGTCTGCATCAAGATTGATCCAAGTTCATTAGGATCATCATTTTTATTGCATGGCATTTTTGGCCTATATGACCCTTTTGGGACTTCACCAGTGCTTAAAAGCATAGCTAATCGCAGCTTTCATCCTGGACATATTTTATAAGGTCAGCGTATTTTTTATCATTGCTTTTTGGACCTTTTCTTATACTCTTCGAGTATTTTATCACTTCATTGCTCTTTCCCTCTTTACATATGTTAAGAAACACAGTTTTATAATTTTCATTTTTCATGGGTGCATATTCAATAATTTCAACACAGGTAGTACATGAGCTTTCAGTTTTAGCCAACAACATCTCAAGTGACTAGGGGAAATTCTCCACAGTGCCAAACATTGGTACAACTAACCAGAATGATTTAGGCATACTATCCAACTTACGAAAAGCAATTTTTGTCACCAACTCAGAGCCGAGACAAAACAAGGAGGCTTGTCCAACAAAAGATCTAGAGGGGAAAAATATCCTCCATGCCATAAGTCAAGAAGTCAGTCGGGTTGAAAACTAAATTGGAAGGTAATGGATGGGTGGAGACAATGAATGATGGAGCCAATACAAGCAAGCCAAAACAATGGTGGGAATTCCTACCTCTATTCTCCCTAAGGAGGGTAAAACCAATGAGTATAGATCAATACATTTCAACTCTAAGAAGGGACATCAATACATAGTACAATATACAACCAAGTCCATATAAATATGACCACCAGATCATGATACCACAAGTTAATACATGTCACAAGAATCAGTATAAGAGCAATAATAACCATAATACAATATCAAAATTTGAGTCATAACCATGCAATATAATCCATCAAAGACACCATCTATCCAATGAGAAAGAACTAACATAAAACTGGGCATCAATGGCTGCTTTGAAAATTACATAAATGGCTACATTGGTCCTCAAATCTGAGTGTCCTGAGACTCAATCCTGACATGGGAGAGTATAAGAGTCCACTAATATAATCATGATCCATAAAAAATGCTCATCTCGGCATCTCATATGTAAGAGATCTGGCTGAAAAATGTACCATGTCTGAGAAATAAAATATGGTAGCTTGGCTACTATGTATGTGATAACAAAAGGTAGAGGGAAGTGATAGGTGAAATAGTTTCCAAGATATCCATCTGGTATAGGGGAAATGAGAGATGAGATCATAACTGACATAGGACCTGTTAAGTCATGAATTTGTTTCCTTTAATTTTATATTTTGATTGTGATTTTATCTTTAGTTTGCTCATATGCTTAAATTTTCTCATTTGCTTACTTTAGGAATTTTTGGTTTTAATTGAAATTTCGATTTTTTGCTTTTATTTGTTTTATTAAGTTTGTTTTTTATCTCTTGAAGGGTGTTAAAAGTCATATTATTGAATAATGAAGTCACATTTAGCATCATGAGTATGGTTCAGCTTTTAAACCGCAAGCAAACTGTCAAAAAGCTGAAAAATAGTGAAAAATTAGCATTGGAGATATTCTTGTAGCGCTAGACAAAAAAATTACAAAGGGCACGCTACAAGAATATCGCAGCACTCTTATTTTTCGATTTTCAAGCAAGTTTTTATCATGATTTCGATCTATGAATGACTAATCACATATGGTGAGTTGTTTAATACCTGTAAGTTGTAGTTTCAACACGATTCCAAGTGATTTTGATTTATAGAAGGAATCATGGCCATCATTACTCCAAATGCGGTCGCTCATGATAGAACAAAGATCAGGCAACGATTTTGAGCATCTGCAGCAGCGGTGGTCTACCGGGATCTTCAACTGACCATGTCTTCGAGCATTCTTGTGATTCCAATGGAAGCAAGTCTTCCTGACTACATGGTTATGCTCTGTCAAAAGTCATCCATTTGGTTTGTACTGAGGAAAACCATTTTGGTAATATTTCTTGTTGCACTTCTTTTTTCTTTGGTGTTTTGGCGCTTTCTTTCCCAAGACACAGCCTTAGTGGATTCGAATCAATGGCATCGCCAGAAATTTGCAATTACTGAAATGGCGAAAGGGGTGGTGCAAGGTGATCATTTGAAACAAAGCTCAGCGGTAGTTTCCAATGCAAAACTGAATTTGCCAGTTTTCAAGAACAAGATTCCCAAGGAACAACATATGAGTTATGTTGTGAGAAAGGTAGGGGAACCCATTTGGGAAGGAAGCGGAACATCTAATTTTCATGATGGACGGGAAAGAAATAATTCCATCTCCCAATCTGAATATGAGCACACAAAATGTTTGCATGATGCTGAAACAAAGGAATTAATAAAGTCTGATGTGGGCAGAGATCAACTCAGAGATGATTCTCAATTCTTTCAAAATTCAGATGCACGGAATTTTTACTTGCCATCTGCAATGCCAGAGTCTCTAGACTTTTCAGCAGAATCAGATGCTTCAAAGAGGAAGTGTGGTATAGATCATTCTTAGTGCAAGCAAACAAAATGGATTCACGACAACAGTAATAAAACATTATTGAATTCAGGTTTGGGTGCAGATAAATCTTTGGATGTTACAGGATCCTCTGAATCTTCAGATGCAAGGGTCTCTTTTTCCCAAATTAAAGTTCCAAAGATTTTGAATTCTGTGGGGGAATCAAATCCACCAGTTGTTTCCTCAAACAGGTCATTATCACATATGATTCCACATTCAGGGAATTCCCTTATAGTTAAGCTAGAAAAGGAAAAAAGTAAGAGGAGAAATGCAGACAGGAGAGAAGGGGATACTAGCAATTATAGAGAAAAGGGAGATGACAGAGAATATGCAGAGAAAGCACATGGAGAAGCAAGGGATAGCAGACATCATAGATATTATAGGAGGTATTCAGAAACTATGAGGCACAAGGAGTGTGAGAAACATTCCAGCAGTTTCTCATATTGCAATTCACATTCAGAATCAACTGCACATTCCTATTCACCTTTAAGAGAAAATGGCAGGAAAGAGGCTGCAGGTAATTTGTTATCTTGTCAAAAGGTGAAGTCTGTAAACGCAAATTCCTCTATTGTATATTTTATATACAAGAAGCCATCATTATATAAAGATTCTGAAAGTGGAGAAAATGATATCACAAACTGTATTTATAAAGAAAATGCCCCAGTGAATGATAATCATGATAGATCTTGCAATGTGGAAAATTATTCTGCACAATTGATGAAGTCTGAGAGTTTCTCTTTGGAAGTTAAAAAGAAAGTTTCCAAGATTAAATTGAATGAAACTTCAGCAGGTGATGATCATGCTTCTTTGTGGGATTTAAATAAGGAAGCTACCTGCAATCTCAAATTTTCAGATGAGAAGTATTGTGTTCGAGCAGCACTTGCCAAAAATAATCCTGAAAAGGTTTCTGCATTGATTCTGGAGAATATTTTTACATCTGTGTTGGACATGGCTGGAGTTTTGTTACCTTTTTTGAAATGGTTTATAAGAGGAACTGATTCAAAGGGTCCAAGGATTTTAAATTGTCTGGTTCGTTCTCCGTGGAGTACATTCTATCTAGCTCCAAGGATAAGACGTTCCACCATCACACATGCACAGGCTGTATGAAACAGTCAAACACAATCCAAGGTGCTTGTTTGTAGAGTTCCCAACAGGTATGCATATGGACACTTGGTTTGTTAGCAGGGATCAATGTTGGAAAACAATACAGTGTTTCTTAGTGAGAGAGATTCCAGAACCTAAAGGAAATGAAGAAAGATCAAGAGATGGCTAAAAAAAAAAAACACTTTGGCTGCAACCAATATTTCTGCTGGTGTTATTTATTTGAATGCAAAAAATTACTAAGAATTCTGCTCTATTTTTTCCTTGTTCTGAGTCATTGAAGTAAAATGTTGACTTCGAGCTAAGGGAGAAGAATTTTTGAACACCAAAAGAGGTTTTTGTTCATAAGATACCCATATACAAAAACCTCTCTCAATTTTGCAACAGCTATCAAGGTTTGAAAGATTCACTTAAATATTTGCAGCCTATTGTTCAGGGATTTTAAAATATTTAATATTTTCCTGTTTTAGTGTTCATTTTGCGGGGCAGATTCTGATCAATTGGAGATGAATTTTTAGAAACCAAGAGAGGTTTTTGTCCATCACGGAATCATTTACAAAAATATCTGTCATTTTTTACACAGGTTTCACCAATTGAGAGATATGGAGGCTTCTTTGACACCTATTTTCCAGAAATTCACCATATTTGCGAGGAATCCGATTTGCTATTTTTAGTCAATTAGTTGAGTTAGTTAGTTAATGTAACTGTGGGGTAGTTTCAATTTCGACCTAATGAAGGGGAAATAGAACCACTTATTTGTAATTATAAAATGGGGATAGAGGGACTGAAGAGAGGTTCTGATTTTTGGGAGCATCAGGAGGTTTACAAGACTGTTTTGTCTGCAAACTTGTTCAGAGATAAGTACTGTAACTCTTATAGGCATTTCCTGATGAAAATATGAGATATATGACTTTTTCCCCTTCAGTTTGTCTGTGTTGGCTTTGTTATTGAGCTTGTTTAGATTCTTAAATGATAAATTTATTGCTAGTTAATGTGTATTTTCTGGTAATGCTTATCCTCTATGTATGAACCTCAGCATAGTCTTTCTGCTGGATCTTATGTTATATGTTATGCATCTTTATCAGTTTATGTTTATGATTTAGTTGTTACTTTTCTTTTGAATGTATTCCCTGACTGTTCTTGAAGCTTACAACCATTTAAATCATACCGAAAACCCTAAACTTTGTTTTATTTATTGAGTTTTACTCTTGAGATTGTGTTGGCTTGTTCCCATAGCCTTAGGAACAATTTATGGCACAAACATCTTTGGAGCCTTTTCCGGGGACGAAGCTGAAGCATATCTTCCCTGGGATACTTATCAGTTTTCCTGGTTTAAGAGGTGGACTTAAACCAGCAGTTTTGAAGGCTATTTTTCACCAAAGTTTGACAGAGTGGCTGCTAGAAGAATTAGAAGGTTTCAGTCATCCCCAGTTTTATGCAGCCCTATTTAATTTGATCTACTGTCACATCTTTCTCTTTCTGAGGAGAAGCAACTAAATTTGTCTTGAAGAATTAATTGGCGACTCCACTATTTCAAGATGCACAGGCCAATGTCCATGGAAGCTATTGTGGCTCGAAGGTTTGCACCGTTAACTTTTTATGATATTCTATATTTTCCAAATCTAGTACCTACTATGGATGTTTGGGGAGATTGTATTCCACGGTTTAGAGAAAGCAAAGAGGATAACCCATCAGATCACCTTATCAAATTTCATCAATGTATGGTTCAGTTAAATATCCAGCATGAAGATGTGCTCATGAAGATGTTCATGTATTCACTTGAAAAAGATGCACGAGATTGGTATTTTTCTCTTCCCGCTGCTAACATCTCTTCGCTAAAAGAATTCCACACATGCTTTCAGAAGCATTGTAAGTATCTATACCCAGCTGAACTCTTTTCAAAATATTGTTGTGAGCAGGCTGATGTTTATCATACAATTTCTGATTTAAAGAACCATGATGATGAGTACAGTCAAGAGTTCAAAACATGTCATAAAGAAGTTGAAGATTCAGAATTTGTTGAAGATGAGAATGTAACATTTTTAGATACTGCTGTCAAGGAAGAGGATATTGATGATCTACAGGATGATGGCCATAGTATAGATGCTTCAAACAGTTATACATCCACTACCTTAGATTCTTATCAAGATCATATTGCCTCCTTTGAAAAATTGAAATATGATGAACAGATAGAAAGTTCAACAGGTGAAAGTATTAGAGCAACAATAGATGTTGAGAGCAGCCCACATCTTCCAGATTTGTAGACCAGGGAAAATTGCAATATCCATGCGGAACAAAATTTGCAAGGACTACCTAATCTTCAGTTTGAAAACCAGAAATATATTCTTTCTCCTTATGAATATTCTATTTCAAATTATGATGAGCAACGAGGTGGGGATTTTCCAAATCTGTTTCATGATGTTATTATTGATCCTGTTATTCAAGAAGCTTCATCTCTGCCATCAGGATCTTATCTTGATTCTCCTATATTTGACCAAGATGGTGATGAAAAAGGAAATGATAAGGTTTGTGAAGACTCATTTTTTATTCAAATTTCATCTAGCTTTTCTTTTCAGCCGAGAGATGATCAAAAGAGTATTGATGCTTGTCATAAATCTGTTGAAAATCTTTCTAATCTTGATATATCCCGCAAAAATATGATTATTGGAAAGGACATTGCCTGCTGTGTCAAGCCAGCATATCATCTTGATGAAACTAGATTACAGGAATATCAGCAGGAAGCAGTTGATTCTTTTGTTTGCAGAAATGAAAGTTATATTGTTAAGGAAGATCTTCATGATACAAATGGTTATAATGAGAATTA
>LPNX010881546.1:181329-192578 GCA_001517045.1 Pseudotsuga menziesii | reverse complement strand
GAAGTTAAATTTTGAACATTTTGATCTTGATGATGCAACACTGTTTATAAAGAAAGTTGGAAGATCTATTGTGTATCTTGTGGTGTACGTAGATGATCTTTTTATGACAGCGAACAATGAGAGCTATATAGCATCCATAAAGAAAGATTTGAAAAAGTTTTTTGAAATGACAGATATGGGACATCTCCACTATTACTTAGGAATTGAAGTCACTCAACATCCTAAGTATATTTTCCTATCTCAGAAAAAATATGTTGGAAAACTACTAAACAAATTTTGCATGACAGAATGCAACCCTATATCTACTCCAATGGAACAAAAAATGAAGCTCACATCAAGTGAAGGAAAAGAACTTGAGGATGCGACCAAGTATCGACAACTGGTAGGAAGTCTTATCTACCTTACAACAACTAGACCAGATATTTCTTGTGTTGTTGGCATACTTTCAAGGTTCATGCATAGACCTTGTGAAGGACACTGGTTAGCTGCAAAAAGAGTTCTAAGATACTTGAAGGGGACTCAAGACGTTGGACTCAAGTACTCTAAAGTGGATGACTTCAAACTTATTGGGTACTCAGACTCATATTTTGATGGCGATAAGGAGACAGGAGTATCAACTTCTGGATACACTATGAGTCTTGGATCAGCAGCTGTCTCATGGAGATCACGCAAACAATCAGTTCCGGCAGATTCAACAACAGAAGCAGAATATGTGGCTGCAGCTGAAGCAACGAAAGAAATAGTATGGCTTAGGAAGATACTTGAAGATTTGCAAGAAAAACAAGAGAACTCCACTCCATTACTGGTCGAAAATACTTCTGCAATCAAGCTGGCTAAGAATCCTAGATTCCATGATCGAACCAAACACATCAACACAAAGTATCATTTGATTCGACATCATGTAGAAGCCAAGACAGTCCATCTTAGACATTGTTCCACAAATGATCAAGTTACAGACATCTTCACCAAAGCTCTTGGATGAGAAAAGTTTGAAATGTTCAGAAACATGCTCGGACTTACGAACACCCCTTCAGATTAAGAGGGGGATTGTTAGAATATAATCCATTAGGGTTATATAATGTAAACAAATAAATAGTAGGAAGCCAAACAGGCTGAGCGGAAGGTGAAACCCAACCACCATGTGATTTGTATAAATATAGGCATTTGCATTGGAATAATTAATCAATAGGGAGTTATTACCAACAGGAGTGGAATTGGGTCCGAACTAGCTTGATAAACCTAGTTTAGGAAGGAACCTCACAAATAGATCTAGAGGGGTTGGTTTTCTTCTTTTCACACCCTGAACAACACTGGAATGGAAGGCATAGCCTGAGGGACTATGTAGAAGAGAAGGGGATGCTTCCTTGTGTTGGGTGTGTAGATGTTTTAGGAGCCAAGCCCGATCTAGTGCAGGTCTCCATAGCTTAGTGGTTGAGCTCACTCCCTTAGCAGTTCAATATTTCTAGCTCCTTTGCATCCTGATAAACCCATCTATTAGTTGGCTTAGATGGTTTTTAATGTGAATGTTGGCTTGACTAAGTGTAGTCTCATAAACCAAACAGTGAGATGGCTTGGATGTGTGGCTTGATAAACCCATATGTTATTTGGCTTGGTTGAGTATCCTGATAAACCCAAATTTTAGCTTGTTTAGATGATTAGCCTGATAAACCCAACAGTATATTGGCTTGTTTGTTTGCAGCCTGATAAACCCAACTGCATTGGCTTGGCTGATTTTTGTTGTATCCTTGGCTATGTGTGAGCCTACTAGTGTTCATTATTCCTTGTGAGAATCATGCCCAACTCGGGGGTGGTAGTTTTGCTGAGAGATTGATGAGCATACTGGCCTATGGTTGGTTGGAACGTTGCAATGACATAGCTGGTTGCAGGATGAGCTTTTTTCAAAGATAAGTATCTCTATGTTAATCTCTGCATTTGCATTTGCTTGATGAAATATGATGAACATGTTTAATGTGTTGAATGGATGAATTGCTTTTTTTGTGTAATTGAAATTGTATTCATCTGTGTATGTTTTATTTCAATGCATTTTTAAATTACGTTATGGGGCTTAGATTGCCCGAATTGGTGATGTCCTGAATGATCAAATATGTCGAAGAATTCTATTAAGAGGTTGAATTTTTTAACAGAAATATTCATTTCACAACTTGTGGGATGCGGCTTCACAATCTCTATTTCCACAGATCTCCTTCTGCAAATCTCCTTTCTACAACTTGAGGGATGTGGGATGTGGAAACGCCCTTTTGTAAATTCTATTTTCCTCAAATCTCCTTTCGCAACTCTCCTTTCCACATGCAGGATACAGGATGCAGGATGGGGCTTCACAATATCTATTTCCGGAACTAATTATATCTGCAACGGTCTATTTCATACGTAGGATGCGAGATTCAGGATCGTAATTTCCATATTTCCTCGACTCTGCAAACTCAATATTTCCACACCATTGATTCTTGCAGGTTGATTCTTAGTCGTTGATCTATTTCTAGATGCAAAATACATTGTGACCATCGATTTCCATCGCAATCCTTGTCTACTATTCGATCTCCTCTAAGATATTTCTTCAGCGATCGTCGACTTGATCACTGAAAAGATCAATGATTTGCTATTGAGAATTTAGAGAATTTATACTCGGACTTGAATAGAGTGAACGTAATATGGATTCATGCCTCTATAGATTTCTACAAAAATTGGGAATCCATCATAATACATAAAAAATTCAATGAACTTCGAGCTGGATGCTCTTGCAACAATCAGAGCGAGCATTTATGGTCATGCTCTCTCTCTAGTGGACGGGAGGGGATGTGACAGTGTGGTATCGGAGAAAAGGTTGCATCACTAGGGCCTAAATGGGCCAAGTTGAACAAATAAAAATGGAAAAGAACACCTAGGTTGTGATTTGATAGAGCTGCTGGTTGCAGCATTGCTATAAATGTGCCAAGGAAATTGGTTGTAGAAATAAAAATACAACAAGAAAGAGTGCTATTTATTAGAATTGATAAACTTAGCCAACCCGATGAAAGGCACATTGACTGTTCATGCTTGCAAGAAGAAATTTGTAAGTCATTGTTTGAATTTTTGAGATTGACTAACAAATGATGTTGCTAACACATTTTGTAGAGTCATTGTTCAGATTGAAGAGTTGATATTGGTCTGACCAAGGAGGTCAAAGAATATCAAAGCCAAGAAAATTAACAGCATGGATGATGCACAGGATCCCTGTGGACACATGAAAGATGCTATGAGGGAAAATCCAAGAGACCCACAAGAGGGCAGGAAGCCACTCCAATGCTGGAGATGTGGAGGACCCCATTTGTGTTGGATTTTTCCACATGTGGAAGGGTATGCAAGGCCAACTTACAATTCCCTAAAGTCATGGAACTGAAGCTATTGGGAAAAGGGAACGAGAGAGTTCCCTAGATGCTGCAACTACCATAAGAATCCTAAGGGTAGAGTTGCAGGGTTGCAAGGAAGAAAATAAAGGGACAATAAAGGCTTTGGTAGAGCAAAACCAAATTACTTTAGTCATGCTACAAAGTTTGGCAGAACTCCAAATGCAGATAACTATGGGCATCATTTAACAGAGGTATAAGGGGGTAGGAGAAATTACCATAAGAAAAATATGAAGCTTAACCCAAGGAAGAAAGGTTTTAAAATTTCTCACCTCCTGAAGCAACAAAGGAATCTATCACAAGCTGATATTGATCTAGCCAGAGTGATGAGGGAAAAGCACAAGAAACCACTCAAATGTTGGGGATGTGAAGGACCCCATTTGTGCAGGAATTGTCCACTTGAGAATGGGAATGAAGGTCAGGTCTCCAACACCCAAGAAGTTGAAATTGTGGGTCAGAAAGAAAGGATCATTCCTAAAATTTGCGTAGTGTTAGAGGACCATTAGGAAGGTACTAACTCAACTATGGTGGAATTTAAGGGTGAGATTGTTGAAAAGACTGTTCTGTTTTGATCGAACCTGGATCAGCTCATAGCTATATCACCCGTAGACTTGTTAAGCTATGCTCCTTGAAAAAGTCAGAGCATTAAAGATCAGGGTTAGTCCAACTAGCCACTGGAACCAAGAAGAAGGTCTGTGAGGTGGTAAGGAAATTTCCATTTGTCATGGATGGGTTAGTCACTTGTGCAGATCTGAATGTTCTGCCTCTTGGTTCCTATGATGTTTTCATTGGAATGGATTGGTTGGAAGCACATAGAGCAAGGATTGATTGTTACCACAATACTTTTGACTGCTTGGATGAAGAAGGAAAACTGAAGGTTGTGAAAGGATTTCCATAAGTGATCTCTAGAAGGTAGTCTTGAGTAATACAGCCGAATAATTTCCTTGGGAAAAGTTACATAGTGTATGCAAATCATGTTTTGGAGGCAACAAAGAATGAATATCCTAGGTTGGAGGAACTTCATGTGTTGCAGGAATTCAAGGATGTTTCACTGATGAAGTTCCAAGGTTTCCTCCAAAGAGGTACATTGATCCCACGATTGAACTTATGCCAGGTAAAGCACCAGTGTCCAAGACACCCTACAGTGTGAGTACACCAGAAATTCTAGAGGTGAAGATTCAGCTGGAAGAGTTGTGAGAAGAAAAGTATATTAGGCCAAGTGTGTCCCTGTGGGGAGCACCAGTTTGGTTCAAGAAGGAGAAATATGGTACACACAAGATGTGTATTGATTTCAAACTATTGAACAAAGTCACTAGGGGGAACAAACATCATTTTCCTAGAAAGGATGACCTCTTTGATGAAGTGAGAGAATCAAAGGTATTTTCCAAGATTGACTTGGGGTTTGGTGACCATCAGGTAAGAGTCAAGGATAAAGATTTTCATAAGACAACCTTTAGAGCAAGGTATGGTTATGATGAGTTGTAATGGTACCCTTTGGTTTCACAAGTGCACCAACTACATTCATGTGCCTCATGAGTAATGTTTTCAGTAAGTATCTAGATAGTTTTGATCTTGTTTTCCTTGATGGAATTCTTATTTATTCTAAGAATGAGGAAGAACACGTGGAACATTTGAGGCTAACTTCGAAATTGCTCAGGGAGCATAAGTTGTATGCAAGGTTGAGCAACTATGACTTCTATGAAGATAGAATTCATCATTTGGGTCGCATTATTTCAGATAGAGGAATATATCGAGACCCTGAAAATATTGAGGCCATGATGAGTTGGCATCCTCCAAGAAAGATGACAGATGTAAGATCTTTTATGGGACTTGCAGGGTATTGCAAGAAGTTTACTAAAGGATATTCTATAGGTAAAGTGGAGCATAGGTATAGGGTGGAGAGCCCTGGATGTGAACTTGTAGTTCCATGGAGAAATGACCCTTATGTGTATGGGAATACATATGAGGACTTCTTGAAGACTCAGGTAGAATGACCTGAGCAGAGAAGTATGGTTGTGCCCAATGAAACCCAGGGTAGGAAGCTCTCATGTACCATGAGAAGGATCTCATGACTGAGAACATATTTTGAAAATTCATATTGCAGGCTTTTTAGTGATTATGGGAGAGTGTGATCTCTTATGATGGTTTTGAATCATGATAACCATGGATATGTTTGTTTTGTATTGCTTGATGTTTGAAGTTTCTTGTTGCTAACTGTAACTGTTTGGCTAGTTTTAAATCCTGTCAGGACGACATGTTGTATGTGGATGCCCAGGTTTTGGGACAACATGTGTAAGTAGGGGTTTATCTCTCCCACTTGAAAAAATCCAAACAATGTGAGGATGACCTCATGGTTGCAAAAATCTGATTTTCTGTAGGAAGAACAAGTGTGAACTCAGATTTTTATTTGAATATCAATGTTATTGATCGTTTGATATTTGGGAAATCATGTATGCATGAAATAGATTTGAAAACCTATGATTAAAATTTTATGATGACATCTCATGTAAACTGCATACTTGTATGTAACACAGGTGAGATGATGGAAGTACACCCTTGGAGTACATATATTCTCAAAAGGATGTGTTTGGGATACATAACTCCTCGGAAGGATGTACTGGGTGTACATAGCTCTGCGGAAGGATGTACTGGGTGTACATAGCTTCTTGGAGGGATGTGTTGGAAATATGTTTGAAAATTGGACTGAAATTTTTATGATGACATCTCATATGAACTGCATGCTTGTATGTAATGCAGGTGAAATGTTGAAAATATGTACTGGGTGTACATGGCTCCTTGGAAGGATGTATGGGGTGTACATAGCTTCTCGGAGGGATGTCTTGGGAATAGGTTTGGAAACCTATGATTGAAATTTTATAATGACATATGATGTAAACTGCATGTCTATATGTAACACAAGTGAGATGATGAAAACATGTATAGGGAGTACATGGCTCCTCCAGAAGGATGTACTTCGGTACATAGCTTCTCCCTTGTGCCATCTAGGCACCAATATGCATTAATGGGGGTGCCCAGGGTGTAAGACATTAGATTAGACTTATTTCCACACACATTCATGCTGTAAGGGGGTTGTCACAAGAGTGGGGGCTCTGTGAAGAGAATAACCCCTAGGTATTATGATGTCTGGAAAGGAAGTGCCTAAGCATTGGTAAGCACTTGGAGGAGGTGTTGGGAAATTAAGTTAGAGCTGTAATTGAGCACCCGAAGAGGTGTTAGTCTCTGAAGTGGGGATGAGCAGATCTTGATTGAAAGATTCTATACAGATAAGTATTGGGTTACTTGGAAAATCCTAGTTGAGTTTATGTAATTACACATGCATAATGATTCATCTAAGATTTCAGAAATATTGTAGGCAATAAATCATGCACGAAATGAATATGACATGTGAATTAATATGTTATGTTATGGTTCCTAGAAAGGAAGTGCCACAGCATTGGTAAGCACAAGAAGAGGTGCTAGGCTTGTAAACTAGAGCTTCCATTGAACACCCAAGGAGGTGCTAGGATTTGAAGCGGGGTTGACCAGATCTCGGTTGAGAGATGTTATATAGGTAAGTATTTGGTTTACTTATCAAAATTTTTTTGTTATTTATTTTCTTAAACATACATGAGCATATGATGCTGCCATGATTTTGAAAATGTTGTTATAGATTGCATCCCCTAGGAATGAATCTTACATGTAAATTGATCTGTTGTGGTGTTCAGAAAGGAAGCACTTGAGCTTGGTAAGGACCTAGAGGAGGTGCAGGCTCTTGAACATAACTGCTATTGAAGCACCAGAAGAGGTGTTGGGCTAAAGAATAGAGCTGTCAGACCCTAGTTGAGAGGTATTTTCAGGTGATCCGAGGCTTGCATAAATTTGGGGTGGGTGGAAGGGTTGTGAGTGCCATGGTTGTATAAATCCAAGTAGGATACCTCTGGAACCAAAAGAAGCTACTTATGCAAATAAGTATTTGGTTCACTTGAAAAAAAAAAAATTTATTTTATTTCAATATACATGTGCATGTGATTCATCCATGATTTTGGAAAATCTTGTGAATATTGACATGGGAATTGAGTCATTGCTTGGGGATTGAGCATAGGTATTGTTGGTTTCCAAAGACACTAGAAATGTTCCAAGCTGAGGAGAGGGATTCTCCGAGACCATAAAAATATCCTGTGATGTGTGCTGATGCATGCAAGCAAGGAATTGGAAGAGTTCCAGATCATTCCATTGGATAGATAATGGTGTAGAGGAAGCACTGTGGTCCTGAAGAGGCTACATGGAAGCTGGAGGATGCCATGCAATTGGCACATCCATTTTTTTCAAATTTGCAGAGCACTGAGGGAGGTTCCAGTGTAGCATTTTATTAAATTTTGTAAAGCACTTAGGACAATGCTATTGAAGGGGGAGGGGAATGTAACACCCCGGTTTTGACCCCGTGGTATTGAATTGCATATGATATAAATATTGTATTAAATCATAGTGTGGATCTCAAGGAAAAGGCCCCGCCATGGGTTTAGTGTTTTATGTTTCGACGATTAAAATTGATTTCGATGGTTTATGTGCTAGCCAGGCATAATATGCTTGAGACATCATGTAAAATTCAAATTAATAAAAAATACCACAACTAGATATGTGGCGCAACGTTAAATAGATGGGGGCATGATTTCACAAAGAATAGGGAGGGGGATTGTTTAACCTTGATCCACTGGGGAAAAACCATGTGTCAAAAGAAAACACACAAAAACATATGCACATTCCCTCATGCATTCACGTTTTCATCTTCCCTCACATTTTGGGGAGCAGCGGGACGTTTTGATCATCCATCCTTCCTTCACATGGAGCTCTCAGGAAGTTGAACATTACTCGGTTTTTATCCTTAATGTTTTCATTTTTTCCTCAATGTGCATGCCCAATCCATCATCTATCCCTCACCAAAACATTGTGGTCCATTCTGATCAGTCTCTATTTCATTCTGTTCATGTGCGCTTGTGTGTTTGTCCTACTTGCAGAACCATGTTTTGTTCTGGGTTGTTCGATTGTTGTTACAATCCTCAACCATGCAAAGGTTCAGGGTCTCCTTTGTTTGATGAACGAATGAGTAGTGGAGATCACATGGTTTTATGAGAAAGAGTGGTCATATTTGGTTTCCTCAGTGTTGTTGTGCAATGGTCCCCTCTGTCACAGAGTGAGTGGAAGCCTGTTTTGTTGTGTTGATATTGTGGTTTGTTGTGTGTGCATATTTTTCCTTGGTATGAACTGGTTTGGAGTGGAATTGGGTTTGAACTAGATTGATAAACCTAGTGAAGGAAGGAACCTCACAAATAGATCTATAGGGGTTGGTTTTCTTCTTTGCACACCCTGAAAATCACTGGAATGGAAGGCATAACATGAGGGACTGTGTAGCAGAGAAAGGGATGCTTCCTTGTGTGAGGTGTGTATATTTTTTAGGAGCCAAGATCGATCTAGTGCAGGTGTCCATAGCTCAGTGGTTGATCTCACTAGCTTAGCAGTTCAAGCTTTCCAGCTCCTTTGCAGCCTGATAAACCCATCTGTTAGTTGGCTTGGCTGGTCCTTAATGTGAATGTTGGCTTGACTGAATGTAGTCTGATAAACCCAATAGTGAGATGGCTTGGATGTGTGGCTTGATAAACCCATCTGTTAGTTGGCTTGGCTTAGTAGCCCGATAAAACCAACTGTTAGCTGACTTGGCTAATTAGCCTAATAAACCCAGCAGTATATTGGCTTGTTTGTTTGCATCCTAATAAGCCCAACTATGTTGGCTTGGCTGAGTTTTGTTGTATCTTTGGCTATGTGTGATCCTACTAGTGTTCCTTATTCCTTGTGAGAATCATGCCCAGCTCAGGGGTGGCAGTTTTGCTGAGAGATTGATGAGCACAATGGACAACGTTTGGGTGGAACGTTGCAGTGACATAGCTGGTTGTGAGATGAGCTTCTTTCAAACATAAGTATCTTTGTTTTAATCTATGAATTTTCATTTGCTTAATTAAATATGATGAACAAGTTTAATGTGTTGAATGGACGAATTACTTCTGCCGTGTAATTGAAATTGTATGCATTTGTGTATGTTTTCTTTCAATGCATTTTAAAATCATGTTATGGGGCTTAGATTTCCTGGATTGGTGATGACCTAAATGATCAAATCTGTTAAAGACTTCTGTGAACAGGTTGAATTTTCTGACATAGATCTTCCTTCTGCAACTTGCGAGATGTGGGATGCGGGATGCGTCTTCACAATCTCTATTTTTGCAGATCTATTTCTACAACTTGAAGGATGCAAGATGCAGAAAATTCCTTCTATAAATTCTATTTTCTGCAAATATCCTTCCGCAACTCTCCTTTCTGCATGCAGGATGTGGGATGCGGATTCATAATCTCTATTTTCACAACTAATTATATCCGTAACGGTCTATTCCACATGTGGGATCACAATTTCCATATTTCCTGAATTATGCAAAACTCAAGCTTTCCGCACCATTGACTCTTGCGGGTTGATTCTCAACCATTGATCTATTTCTATATGCGGGATAGATTGTGACCATCGATTTTTGTCACAATCTTTCTCCACCGTTCGATCTCCTCTAAGAGATTTGTTCATAGATCGTCGACTTGATCATTGATAGGATCAGTTATCTGCTATTGGGAAGTTAGAGAATTTATACTCAGACTTGAATAGAGTGAACGAAAGATGAATTCATGCCTCTATAGATTTTTGCAAAAATAGAGAATCCATCAAAATACATACATAATTCAATGAACTTCGAGTTGGATGCTCTTGCAACAATCAGAGCGAGCAGTTATGGTCGTGTTCTCTCTCTAGTGGATGGGAGGGGGTGTGACAGTGTGGTATCAGAGAAAAGGTTGTAGCACTAGGGCCTAAATGGGCCAAGTTGAACAGATAAAAATGGAAAAGAACACCCAAGTTGTGATTTGACAGAGCTGTTGGTTGTAGCATTGGTATAAATGTGCCAAGGAAATTGGTTGTAGAAAGAAAACTACCACAAGAAATAGTGATATTTAGCAGAATTGATAAACTTAGCCAATCCGATGAAAGGCACATTGACCGTTCATGATTGCAAGAAGTAATTGGTAAGTAATTGTTTGAATTTATGAGATTGACTAACAAATGATGTTGCTAACACAATTTGTAGATTCATAGTTCAGATTGAAGAGTTGATATTGGTCCGACCAAGGAGGTCAAAGAATATCAACACCAAGAAAATTCACAGCATGGATGATGCACAGCATCCTTGTGGACACAAGAAAGATGCTATGGGGGAAAATCCAAGACACCCACAAGAGGGCAGGAAGCCACTCCAATGCTGGAGATGTGGAGGACCCCATTTGCGTAGGATTTGTCCACATGTGGAAGGGGATGTAAGGCCATCTTGCAATATCCAAGGTCATGGAACTGAATCTATTGGGAAAAGGGAATGAGAGAGTTCCCTAGATGCTACAGATACCATAATAATCCTGAGGGTAGAGTTGCAGGGTTGCAAGGAAGAAAATAAAAGGCTAGTAAAGGATTTGGTAGAGAAAAACTAGATGACTTTAGTCATGCTATAGAGTTTGGCTGACCTCCAAAGGAAGATAAACTCTGGGAATCATTTAACAGAGGTAGAAGGGAGTAGGAGAAATTCCCATAAAGAAAAATGTGAAGCTTAACCCAAAGCAGAAAGGTTTTAAACCTTCTCACCTCCTGAAGTAGCAAAGGCAGCCATCACAAGCTGAGATTGAGCCAACCATAGTGATGAGGGAAAATCCCAAGAAACCACTCAAATGTTGGGGATGTGAAGGACCTCATATACGTGGGAATTGTCC
>LPNX010881546.1:130212-179791 GCA_001517045.1 Pseudotsuga menziesii | reverse complement strand
TTAGATGAGTATTATGCACCAGTGCATGAAAATTGTACTAATTGCATCGATGCTCCTAACGACAACAAAATCACTCCTCCTTTAAATAATATCATTACCATTGTCATTACTATTATTAGTATCCTTGCAAGAATTTATGATGTGCAAGATCATATATGTACTCGTGATTTTATTATATACACTATGAGCTATGACTTCCTACTATATATAATACATACTAGGGAATTGTATTTTTTCAAAAACTCTAATGGATATCAAGGTATGGCATACCAATGTGTCTTATTAGTAAAAGAACCCCAATTCTTTTGATGCTTAGTATACACATCAAAACGTAAAAAAAATTCCATACAAGTTGATGCTTACTATATGTATTTTTTGGAGAATTGATGCACATATATTGGCGGGCACCGATGCGTTGTATTTATAAATGATATAAACTAGTCCACCCAATAGATATAAGAACACTAATAAAATAAAATAGTTATCCTTAAGAAACTCATGCTACACATAATTTTTAGTTATAGTGGAAATCCATTAAAACCTATACTACAAATTATGAAATTTTAATCGTAGTTTTTTAGAGTTTTCCCAATGTTTTAACAATGAAAACATCTACAAGAATTTTTTATACTGGTGGTGTATAGTCCCCAATAAAGATATACTCAACTTTAGGGCCTAGCGATGAGGTAAAATTTGTGAGTGAATTCATTTAAATCCAAGTTATACATCCATTTAGAAACAATGATTATATTATATATTTATTTATTTGATTGTTTACATTTGATATCACACGAAGGTCCATGTATAGGAGGTTGTTGATATTATAGTGATGTGGGAACATGAGGTTAAGGAAAAAGATCCACATCTTGATCATGGTGGTCGAACAATGATCCTAGGATTTGTTACATGTGTATGCATTGATACAAATATGTGTATGTAGATTGATTAAACTAAAATGTTCATTTACTTTTTAATGATAATAATGCATTTAATAATCAATTGTCCTTGGCATGGATACTAAAGTTGAGAAGGACATTCCTAGTGTGGACAATTTACCTTTGATTCAATGTAAGTAACTTGATCCATTAAGTTAAAATTTGAATATATTGTTAATGAAAATTTTTTACTTAAAATTATCTAATGGACTTTAATTTTAATTCCATATACGATTGAGGATGATTTTATTAGGAGTGACATTCATGTCAACACTATTATCAATGATGGGGACTAGTGCAATTAAAAAAGGTGGGGGCATGGTGCTAGTGCCACATGATCTATAAATGATGTGTTTTCTCTTAGCATATTTCTCATGTCATTTGTTTGTTTATAAGGCATTGCTTTGATTTGTCATTTGTTTGTCTATAATTCATAGATTTGATTTGTACCGTATGTTTTCTTTTAGAATATTTTCATGTCATTTGTTTGTCTATGATTCATTTCTTTGATATGTTGTTTGTTTGTCTATAATCCATTGATTTGATTTTTACTATATGATTTTTATAATTTATATAAGCTTTTGATTAATTTATAGACTTTATGATTATTTTAATTGAGTTATTTATAATTTTTCATATATAAATATAAAGTTTTTAAGAAAAAAATTATTCTATCAATTTAAATCAATAAACATAATCATTATAATTATTTGTTTATTTGATTTTTTGAAATATTTATTTTAACATTTAATATATATATATATATATATATATATTTCTACATTTTTATGATTTTATGATTTTTAAGTTAGATTAATAACCATAATCATTATGATTAAACATCTATTTGAATTTTTGAAATATCTCTTAAAAACAAAAAATACAAGGCTTTTTTTTTATAATTTTATAATTCTATGATTATTAAGCTGAAGTGTCATCACTCTTACATAACTTTACGCCATTATTTCATTTTAGAAGTGGGTAAAGTGGGAATTAACCATCAATATAGGTTTTTTTTTTTTTAATTAAAATTTTCTTATATTTCTATGAAAATAAACATACATCATAAACCTCCATAATTAAACTTTAGACTTTAGATGGAGAAAATGAGATCCATTCTTAGGATATATTTTATATATTTAAATCATTTATATTAATATAGAAATCAATGCTTTTTTAACATGATTATTCTTATAGTGGTCAAATAACATTTCTCATTAGAATCCATATTAAGTACACAACCATAATAAGATAAAATAACACAAAGTAACATGAAATTGCCAAGCTCGAATGTTTAGTTGAAGGATGAAAGATCATTCTTAAAATATGATACAAATTTGATAGATTATGTCTTTAGGTTTATAATTCAACCATAAAAGAAACAAAGTTTAAAATAATATTATTTTCAATATTAAATTTGATTGAGATCTCAATGTTTATATATATATAAATCCCATCATTACACAAAAAAACATTCCATATAAATTGAATGGTCTCTAAAATTAAATATTTCATCAAAATAAAAAATCTAAAAACTGTTTTTAATTTGAATAATATTGATTGATGAGTATTAAAAAGGAGCTCTCTCCTTGTCATTCTCATCTAGAAGACCAAGATGGAAACAAGGGATTCTTTACATCTACTTTCAAAAGTTTGAAACATGAGCAATAGAAGACCAAGATGGAAGCAAGGGATTCTTTACATCTACTTTCAAAAGTTTGAAACATGAGCAATGGAATAACCATGCTCTGGGACTTAAATTAGTTAAAAAATGGTTCATAGGATTGTCGACATTGGATCATGGTTGAATTAGAGGATGTAATGGAAGTATTAAAACTCTAATGTGTATTCCATGTGTTTTATTGGCATAAAATTCAATTTTTCCAGTTAACGGGATATTTATTGGATAAAGCAATAGGACAAAATGTTATATCTATCGAAGAATTTAATACTACCATCTCTGAGAAGGAGAGGAGAGGAGGTATCTTTGTTCAACACCCCTTTGGGGAACACTGAAAGGATTTAATTTCTGATTGGGATCTTATGGACACTCAGTTCAATAAAATGTTGGAGATACACTCAGTTTAATAAAATGTTGGAAATACACCCATTTTAGAATATGTGATTTTCTTAATAATTAATTCACATTAAGAATTCTAGATACACTTGGCTAGCAGAAACATAAATTTCTCAAATAATATATATGGAAAAACTAATCTTTTAGCATATTATAATGTTATAATCTCATCGATAAACTTAAGAAGATTTAAATTCACTTGTCCACACTCTTTGTAATGCAAGATGAGATGAGGGGACACCAATTGTGTAATTTCCCTTCCTAGAAGGACATTGAAAGTGTTGACCTTGCCAAACACCTAGGGGATCAAAAGTGACATTAATGAATGTACCTAGGGAATTTTGTTAAATTCTTACTTAGGAGGCTTATACTTAGTTAGTTTCCAATTATGAATTTTTTTATGTGATTATTAATTAATATGTAAATAATACGTGTGGAAATTAGTTTCCATTTCAAGGAGGGTTCATTGGGGAAGTCAACTTGACTAATATGTCAAAAAGAAACTGGAAAAATAAAGTAGTTAGAACAAAATGGAAAATAACCAAAATCAAAGAAAATCCAGCAGTTACAAAAGTAGAACATGCAGGAAAAGCAATCAGGGTAAAAGCGGGCAACTATGGGCCAAAGGAGAGAACATTTTATATTTTGATGAGCAGTTACAAAAGTAGAAAGTGTAGGAAAACCAATCAGGGTAAAAGAAGGAAACTATGGGCACAATTTCTATTTTGATGAAGAGTTAATTCCAATGAAACATCATACATGACTCAAACATGGTATTTTCCTCAAGGAGGGCGAATTCATGATTAGGGTTAGGTTTTAGAAAGTGGAGACTTGCTCAATAGGTGATGGACTTGTTCAACAAGTAACCCAAGGTCTACTTAAGGATAATTACAAATCCATTATTCAGTTTGGTTTTTTAGTGTTTTGATGTTATGTGAAGCTTGGATTCAATACTGAGAAATGATCCTCGGTTCTCTTGGGTGATGCCCCCCAAGTCCCATGTTCCTATATCCCTCTCTTATTTTCATCTTCATTGAAGGTCATACAAAATATAAGGAGAATATTTTATCCTTTAATGCAGTAATGATGCAGGTTCTGAATCCATTCCCATTCCAGTGCAACACCAGTAAAGAGATTGGGATAATTTCCCATTCAAATCTCAGAGTTCTTTCCAATCTTCCCTTCTTTTTATGAGAGATTGTTGATATGAATTTATGAGGTGAGGGTGATGGATCTCTTCCATTAATGGATTTTATTATCAGTCCCTAATATTAGTTTCAAAACAGTACCAGAATTTTTTTAGTGTTCAGATAGTTTTCCACTCCAATTCTACCTTAATTTCTAGTCTTTTGTCCTTCTAATGAAGAATAGATTAATGAATGAAGATATCAGAATCTTGTGAGCTTAGATTCACTAATAAATTCTCATTATTAATTTATTATTACGTTTCTACAATTATTACATAGTTTTGAATTATTTTGAATGAGTTTCGAGAAGCATTATATGACTAGTTTTAAGTTTTGAATGAGTTGGAGGACTAAAACCTTTCAAATATTATTTATTTAACTTATGAGAATTCATTAATATCCTATTAAAGGCATTCCAAGTCTGTAACTGAATTTTAGTAACCTTCTTCATGTGTTTCGACTCCCCATAATTCTAGCCTAGAGTGTAGTCTAAGGGACTAGTTTTTCATATGCAATTTACTAGGCATCCCAAATATGTTATAAACATGCATATAAATTTATATATCGTCATATAAATTCATTTCATAGCCATATCTATTTCCTTAGACAATGGTTTATTGGAGGTGATGGTTCATTCCTAGTTTTCACTGTTGGGACACCCATAAGCGTGGGAGAAGACTTCAGCGGAGATGATTTCAAAACCTAATATGGCATGCCTTGGTATCATTTATTTATTTCTATTTTTCATATTCATTCTTATGTTAATTAGATAGATATTTATTTTATTTTAATTTTAACTCCATTCATGATTTGTTAAATTGTTGTCTTTGTTGTGACACACATTCCAGACCGACAATTCAATCCACCCATTACATGATTAAGTTGCAGAATTATATATGTTAAATTTTCTTCAATATGTGAATCATTGCATGTACAATTTGGATTAATAGATTTATGATTTGATTACTTTATTTTTATTATTCTTTTCCAAATCACTGATATGGTCATGTATTCTTCAAGTTGTTGCAACTCCATTGCAATATCACTTTCACTTCATTTCCCACACTTATTTATTATTACATAGTCTCCTCATTTCTATCATGATTGTATCCACCCTCTTCTTTGCTGGTCATAGGTGTTGTTAATGATAGATATTTAATTAATTTTTAAGTTGGATTGCTTCCTTGTCCATAGTTTACACAACGTTGTTAGTTTATAATTGGATGTTACTTCTTTAATGTATGCAAGAGTGATCTAGTTTTTATTTCAGAGCAAATGTGAGAGAGTGATTTCATTTCAAGCTGCGGGTTTCATTTCAGAGTGTGATTTAAGTCTGTAATGAGTGTTTGAATTCATTGATTGCATAAATAACAGTGTCAAATGGAAATTGAGCCTGCGTAGATCTTGCACGATAGATTTGAAATAAAAGACTTCCTCAGGTTGACAATTTATGTTTTGGAAATTTCAGTTGTTTTTTTAATTAGACAATTAAATTTCCCCAACATTTTGGCATCGTTGCCAGGGAAGTTTTCAATAGTGCAAAATTACATCTCACATTGTTTTGTAGATGCACCGTTAAAGTAGAGCATGGTATATGTGTTCCTAATCCTGAGGTGTAGGGCGATAAGATGTAGTGAAGAGCTACACATAATTTGACAGACTGAAACTGGTTCAACCTTATAAGTGTCAGGGCATGTAAGTGGCATGATTACTTTTAAATTAATTGAATTTTATTTGAGTATGTATTTTCTTTCTTTGCATTTAGTTTTATTTCATTTCCAATTTTTGGAGTGTAAATCTTATCACTTCACTTAGTGGTGTTGTAAGCACCACCCATTATACTAACAAATTGACAGGAACATTCGAAGGATGAGCCTCAAGGTAGACACAAAAAAATCATATGGAAATATTCACAATAAGCACGAAAAAATCAAATGGTATTAGTGGAAATTGAATGTTAATAGAAAAAATCTCAACATTTAGTTATTATATTTAACACTTACCTGATGGGGCACAGAGTGTGACCTTTTACGGTCACCTTGGACCATGGAAGTAGAGGACACACATTTTGTTGCATGATGACCATGGGTAGACCCCTGCCACTGTGTAATAAGCATGTTATCACATGGAAATCTTCTAGGGTTGGATTTTCTAGTTATTTTAGTCATATTTAGTTACTATATTTAGTTGATTCAATAATTGTAATATAAACAAAAATGAGATACTGCAATAATATTTACTTTTACCTCTGAAGGAGAAGATACATGTCCTGATCCATGGGCATGAGAAGACTCTTGCCACAATGTAATAAGCATGTTATCATATGGAAATATTCACAATAAGCATGACAAAAGCGAATGGTAACAGTGAAAATCAAATGTTAACTGAAAAAATCGAAACATTTTGTTATTGACATCATATTTATTTATTATATTTAACATTTACCTCATGAGGCATAGATTTTGACCTTCCACGGTCACCCTGGACCGTGGAAGAAACATGTGGCTTTCCACTGCTGCAACCCTGACAAAATAAATCAATCAATAAAAGTTCAGTCAATAATTGTAACATAAAAAAATGAGATAAGCATAACAGTGTAATAAGCATGTTATCACATGGAAATAATCATAATATGCACAAAAAAAGTGAATGTTAACAGTGGAAATCAAATGTTAATAAAAAAATCGAAACATTTAGTTATTGTAGTCATGTTTAGTTACTGAATTTAGCATTTACCTGATGAGGCATAGCGTGTGACCTTCCATGGTTACCCTGGACCATGGAATCCACATCTATTTGATTTAAGTTGTAATATATCAACAACTCTTCACCTAGAAGTATTGTTTTTGTTGCACATACAAATATATGATGTTCTTCGTGTCCCTCAATTTCGCAATTCAATTTCTTAGCTACTGTCATTGGCCATGTACTATTTATAAAGCCAACAACGTTTCTGGACGCTTTTGGGTTCCCATCAATATACATAGTTTCCCCTTTGTTTTTATTGTGTTCTGCTAGTTGTATATAATTTGCGACAACTCCGTATCTCCTCATACTTTGAGTATATTGGACCAAGATAAACTAGTTATTGCATTTGTATAATGGTCTGACATACTCCATCAATTGAGTTATAGTTCCATAGCTGACCTTTATGCCATCCATGGCATATAGCCCCAATCCATGTAAGGACGAAGGAGCAATGTGATACATCCTCCCATTGATGAATAAATATATGTCCACTTGAGGTATCTTATTAGGTACCCATCGTTGCACTAGATTTCTATACCTCAAGGGAAACTCAATGTCACCTATGCTCTCAGCATCATAATTACATGACCCTCCGTCGGCAATAAAATATTGCATGCGTCTATAAAATATTTTCCTTACCTTTTCAGATCTAGTTGATATAGAACCGGTATATCTAGTACAACACGTATCACTTTCAACCTCTCCTAGTATATCTTCACCATCACTCGAGGAAGATAAATATGATAATACCTATTTGGTGGTACCTATACTCGATAAAACAGGAATATAACCTACCAAGCGGATATAATTTAGCGTGCAAATATATTTACTTGTAATGTTTTAATATCAAAAGTTTTTTCTTCCCAAAAACTTTACCAAAATCTATTTCTCCCTCAAAGGTGTAATTTCTTTTAGAGTTATTTATATTTGAATTATTTTTAAGTATAAGACACGATTTGATTTGGTTTGGAATTTGTTCACAACATGGATATAGAAGTGTGTTTCTTGGGCCACTTGACTAGTTAATGCATGCGAAAGGTATGGGGTTCCCCCTCAGAAAGATCATGTTGGGGATTCAATTTGGAACGGACGGTGGTCATATTTCTTCATTCATGGATTTCCCACCGAAAATTTGTGACTTTAGTCTAACACTCCCTCTTCCATAGTGGTTTGATATGGAAGTTTCCTCGTGTAAGGTACTTCTTCTCTAACTATGTGCCTAATATGTTTTTTATAGGATAACATTGTGAAATGTCACCAAATTTAGACCAATTATAGGTAGTCTTGAGAATTGGTGACAATTGGTGAACTGATGATTGTGGACAGAAATATCCTAGAGATGTTCACTATTGACAAAATAACTTTTGATGGGCATAGGCATGTATGATAAAGTTGGTAAAAGACTAAGTGGTGAAAAATTGTCCTAAAGCAGTAGTCTTATGAAAATTCCCACCATATTTCATGAGAAGGGAAAATTTTCTGCCATGGCCTTTCATCCCATAGTTGGTTGAAGTATCTATCCGGCCATGGCACTAGTTCTCATAAACACTCTTTGAGGAAGAAGATACAGGCCTCCCAAAAGAAGTTGTTTTTGGTCAAATTAGACAAGTTGCTCTAGGAGAATGCTCACCATAATTTGTGGGTTGAAATAAATTCCCACACCATTTGGGAATCCTGTAGGTGGCTTTGTTTTCTACCTGACCATATTATTACTTTGAACTAAAAAAAGTTGAGGTAGAAATTATGGATCTGCCAAAATAGGGTCTTAAGCAACTTTTACATCATACTTTAGTAAAATGCCTGTCGAGGAGAGAGAATGTAGTTCTAGAGGATGAAAATGTTCTTAATGGATTCATCTAGTTGTCCTCCATCCATTGGATATCTTACACTCCATGTTTGATGAAAAGTTGAAATCACCTTTGAGACCTAGGGTTTAAAGAAATTGACTAAGTGTCAAATTAGAAGGTTGAAGAGGAAGTTGGAAATGCTTGCCAAATCCTGTCTGAGTGATGATAAATTCATCAGAAGGTTTAGGCATGTTCTTTAATGAACTGGATATCCATCCATGTTCTTAGTTTTTCTTATGGTGACCACATGAGAAAAAAATCAGCTTGCCAAATGAGGTAAAAACATTATCTTGCATATCCAAAAATATGAAAAATTGACTAAGTGCTGAAAATAGGAGGTTGAGATCCCACTTGGAAATGCACGCCAGAGCCATCTATTTAAATGATAAATTCATCAGATGTTATGGGTCCATTATTTTATGATCTGGGAATCCACTCGTGATCTCAATTTCCCTATGGGTGTTCACACATGTGAGATATGAGTCTGCCAAAATGCTTCCTGACATAGTAATGACTAGGTCCTGACAAAATTCACTAAGTGTTGAATTGAGCAGTTTGAAAGGCCATTTTAAAGTGATTTCCAGAGACTGTGTGTTTGTCAGTAAGGTTTTAAGGTGACATGGTATTGTTCCTAGTTGAGGTGGATGCCTAGCCATACCCTGAGTTTTTAAATATGGTCAAGATGTGAAAAATATAAGTCTGCCAAAAGTTAGAAAAGTATGCCTATATAGTCTTGGTGAAATAAAAGAGTAAGCTACAGGAAATTAATAAACATAAATTTATAAAGGGAATTCTACATATGTTGAGAAGGAATTAAGGATAGTATTTTGGAAGATATGATGTGATCGAAAATACACAGCATATATTTAAGGAAGAAATGCTCACAGAGGGTTTAATGAAGACACACACAGGCTACAATATTCTTGATAACCTTTAGACTCTTTGAGATATGCTAGATAGAGGCGACCACACTAACTACCATGGTATAATCCAAACAGAGGAAAAAATATATAAGTGTCGTTGAAAAATAACACTTGTATCAAATGTGTCTTTAAAGAGGAAAGAGGTATGAGGGTCATTTTACTAGAGTCAATTCAAATTATATCCCACGAGTCCTAGGGAACTATACATTTTTCTAAAATCCAAACTAGTAAATGGAAAAATCTTGCAAAGTGTGTTGTAATTCAGGTAAAAGTGAGCATAAAAAAAATGCTTCTTTAAAGGAGAAATAGGTCTTAGGTTGAATTGTACCTAGTCATTATAATTGTGTCTCCTATGGAACTCTACAAAATGTTTTAGACCCATAATAGAAAAAAATCACAAAATATTGAAAAGTGTTCCATAATGTTAGAATAATCAATCAATAATTAGCTACCTTAGACATTAATTAATCCATTTTTGTCTTATTTTTCCTAGTTTCCAATATTCCACTCTATTCAAGTTGTCTTCCACATGTCCTAGAAGTCAAACTTGCTAAAACTAAGTCATGGAGCACTTGGGAAACCTCTTGGAATCCATATTTAGCATATCTACTTTATTCCAGATCCTCCCTAGCGCATATCTTCTTTTTCTGCTAAGTTTCCTGCTTTGTTGAGATTTATGGCAAAAGGGAAAGTAAGACTAGCTGTAGTTTACTTGTTTTTTTCCATCATCATCCTCCTTTATTTTCTCCTAATAAAAGCATGTATGAGTGTTCTTTCCATCACTTATTAACTTGCCTACTTGAATTTTCCAATTCGTGAGCCTCTAGGTAGATTTGGAAACTACTTTATGCACCTATGGGGGATTTGACTAGACTTACTAAGCCTACTTTTTTACTATTTCAAATGGCATCCTTATGCATTCAAATATCTCATGTAATTATATATTTCAGTAGCCTATGACTTCGTATGGTTGGCTATTGTACACTTATTCAATACAGATTAGTGTTATGCTCCAATTTCAGTTTCCTTTGTGTGTAAATTTGCATGTTTGATTAGCAATTTTGTGAGTGCAATTGTTCTATCACTTGGGTTCAATTTCCACATGGTATCAGAGCCTTTGTAGATCAATTTATCTCCTTCCATATTTATATTTCAATTTTGACATCTTGAATGGGAGCAAATTCTGTTGGTTGAAGGGCACAGTTTAGAGCTATGGATCAATCTCAAAAGATCATCCGAACTCCATTTAATTTATTTGAATGGAAAGCAGAGATGGAGATACTATTGAGAGCGAAGGGTCTCTACAGGGTGGCTATGGCAACTGAGGAAGAGCCCAATGTAGCTGCAAATAAAATTAAATGGCACAACAGGAGGGATGAGGCGTATGGTCTTCTATGTTTGAGCATATCCAGAGACCTCCTCTTCCATCTTGATGGATCGACATCACCTAATGAAATGTGGGAGAAGCTTGTAGATATTTTTGGTAAGATAGATGAGATGAGAGGACATCAAATTGAGAATGAATTGATCTTTTTGAGTCCCAGTAGCTTCGAATCCCTACAACTCTACTTTTCCAAGTTTAAAGCCCTTGTTTTGCAGCTAAAATAGTGTGGAATTGAAAAGAAGGAAGAGCAGATAGTTTTGGCCATACTCTCAAATCTTGGCCCTGACTATTCAGTGCTTGTTTCAACCTTCCATTCCACCAAGTTGACAGCTCGAGCCTGGAACATGCCTAAGCTTGCAGAGTTCATGGAATCCCTCACACAAGAACAAGATAAACTAGTGATGATGGGCACCCTCAAAACTTCCAAAGACCTAGCTTTGGTTGATGGAGATTCGAGGGTGGATTCAAAAGGTAAGAAGAAATATAAGAAACCACCCAAGCAAAAGAGAGACAAGAACAAGTCTCAAGAGGATCCCCAAGGCTCCAAGAAGAACTTCCAAAAGAACAAGAACAAAGGATAAATGAGCAAGTGTGCATACTATAGTAAGGGCTTGTTGGCACGATTTTCTGAATCTAGGCCAATAAGGAGGTTTTGTCCACACAATCAGCTTAAAGCAGCGTCCGGTGTGTTTGAATTAACAAAACCTCGTAGGTTATGGTCCTGCTACCAGCTAGTTTGTCTCTTAAGGAGAACTTAAAACCAACAAAAATCTAACTTATTCTAATATTTATTTTTACCTAAATAATTAATTAAAATATCTAAACTGTCCTATGGTTTCTTTCTTAAGGAAAGACTTTGATTTTGTTTTAAGAGTATAAAACTTATACAAGGTATGAAAAATCAATTTAACAATTGTTAATTCAACTACTAAAGAAAAAATAAAATAAAATTTAACTTAAACTATTCTATATGTCCTATCTCAGCTGAGAGCATATTTAAAAATTATATTAACTATTAATCAGTAGAAGATGAATAGAAAGACTAAAGCATAATCCAAATAGACACATTTAGATCATGAATAATAAGTCACTCTGTTATATGACAACAAAACTGCAAAATAACTGCAGATAAACAGTTAATTTTAACTTTCTGAAATTTGATTAATAATTAATTAATCAAGAAAACTATTTGAATTTAAGATAATGTCTATTTAAAAATCATTGTCAACATACAAATGAAATTTTAAACAGACAGAAGAGTATATCATTATAACTTAAGCTTACAGTAAAAATACTAATAAGCATAATCATAATCACATGTTCATTCAAAATACTATCTTGAGCTGATCAAGTGTAAAAATGTAATTAAACATCAGTATATCAAAGCACACTATGTTAATATAACGAAAGAAGATAATATGCTGAAATATATATATAATAATCCAAAACAAAAATACCAGAAATGGTATCAGTCTGTGGACGTACAGTAGTATTCACATCCAAAGTTCCAACTTCGGAAATAAACAAAACACCAGCAACAAAATATAATTCCAGTCTGATTTCTTCAAACACTCCATCCTCTTGTTTATCAAAATCTCTACCTTATATAATACTATGATTCAGTTTTTCCTATTAATGTTGCATGCAACATTATAGGATTCATCTAACTAAAAAGAGCATCCAATCTCTTATATGACACCTATCACTATAAAACAGAAAACGACTAGCCTGAGTCAAGGTACTTTAGAAGATTCTTATCCATTAATGAAACTCCAGCTCGTAACCAACAGCCACATCTCCATGTCAATGTATTTACCACGACCTGAGATTCTGTAGAGGAATGATGACAAAACTACCTGCATTGAATTCAATTGAAGCATCTTATTAAAATCAATTAAAACATAGGTAACAAAATAAACTTGAAATTTAAATGCATGCCTGTTAAATCTTTGATTTTGCAGGCATGCGAAACAAAAAATGATCATTACCTGTTTTGCAGCGACAAAAGAAATGAGAACATCATCAAGTTTTATTCTGAAGAGCGACTACTCTTCGAGCTTCTGCAAGTTTAGCCTTTAAACTGATAATATTAATGTTTTTCTTTTCAATTCGTTTAAGCAATAGCTGGTTTGTGCCTATGATTGACTTCTTTGATTTTTTGTACTAGTTCTTCTTAGCACTCATCTCTTTCCATCTACCAATCCACTCCAGCAACTCTTTTCTAAAGGTTTTATTTTCTTCTTCTAGTAATGCTGTACTAGATAGACAATGCTTCAGTTTACCCTTGAACTCCATAATTTTATCCTGGAATGCATTATATTGTGTACACTGTAGAGTCTCATCTTCATTTGTTACCTAAGGAGACATAGGGCTGTCAATATACTGACTAGACGATGGTTCAGGGTCTGCAATACCTGTGTCTACACTTGGTTGAGTAACCTCGGCCTTGTCCGATTGTACATCATTACCCTGTACGAAAGTAGGATTATTTACATTAATTGTATCAGGGATAGATGACAGGGTATCATCCTCAATATTAAGTACTGCAGGATTAGAAGCCTGTTGATTAACGTTATGACCCGAAATCGTATGGGTACTGTACATGGTCCTCATAACCCTTCTTGGAAATGATAGGTTTTCAAAACCAAGTCCTTCCTTATCACATTAAACCTGAGCAAGATGATCTAATATATGCATAGATTCTCTGTTATATTCATCAGGTTTATTTTTTTCAAATGGATTTTTACATTCAGCATTATTATCAGTTTTACCTTTAGTTAATTCCTCTTCTAATTCTACAGGGATGCTACCACTTTTACCAGATAAGGGTTGATCCAAGACTGCTTTAGAATTGCAAGGAACTGAATCCCCGTCATCATTCTTACGGATCCCATCATTTATGTGTATGCTAACTTCCTCGAATCCTTTTACCTCTGATATAGTTTTAGAAGTACTATTAACCCCGGAATTTATGGCTTTTGGTTTGTTACGAATTCGTGGGGATGGATTTGGCCAATGCTGTGTCGGCCCCAACTGACAGTCGACTAAAAAACTATCCCAAGACTTTCCATTTGCAGATAATTGAAATTGCAATATAATTTTTATCAACCCGTGGTGGAAAAGACTCATATCGGGGTTACTAAAATTTCTAACAGTCTGTGACATTTTCTTTAGACTTTTCCATAAATAGAAAGGCAAATTAAGCTTGTAACCCCGTAATGCTAACAGCAATCATAAATGGCATAAGTGAAAATGGGAGTAACGTCCGTCACAGGACACGTACCTTACCAGTATTTCGTAATAAACTCTCCATTCGGGCTTCAGAAATTTTAACAGGGATGCCTATTTTCATCTTTGTATCATCCGGCAATGGCATTAACAGAGCCAAGCATTTCTTCTTATTAACCATGCTGCCCTTAAACTAGCATTTTCCAACCTGTGGAAGCTTAGTGGCTTCTGCAATCTTATCTTCATTGATAATAAACTCAAAACCCCCAATTTTCACCTTGTCATCGTTAAAATTCATGGCGAACATTTTAGTAATATCTGCATGGTGGCCATCGAAAATTCTAAAGAAATGCCCCCACCCCATTTTCCCGAATCGTATAGCAACCTTCTGGTCAGCTTCAATAAGTTCAGAACCAGAGATTTCATAACAGTTCAGAGGAGACATGGTTTCTTCTACGCTCTCCTGGCTTCGAACTGAAATGAAAGGAGAGGTGAACATAGAGGGAATAGGTACCCATACGAAAGACATGATAGCCAGTCCTCGCATGCTTCAGATCTGACGGATATGATATCTCCAGGCCTGGCCATTTTAGTCTAATCCTTAGGAGTGTTGAATGCTACAACTTCACGTTATATCATGATTCATGCAGGTTTATCTACGTTTAACCACGACTAGTAGTAATCACCACCAAATTGGCGAACCAGAGATAATGTGATTGATAGATCATAATTTCATCCATTGATTATGGACAGTGGCTAATAATGAACAGGTACATCGACGTGAATTGGAAATGACTATCAGCATTTAACACTGTTAATATGATGCATTCATATTTTACAGTTGTCAATTTATCAAGAGGTATAAGCCACGTTCTCATGCCAACTCATTGATCCAAGCGATAATCACTTATCAACCTGACAAATGGCTCCTTTTAAACTCAGTCAATCTTAACAGTCATCTCCAGTTTAATCGTGACTAGTGGTGGCATGCAAGGTGGTGAAATCACATACTCTAATGTTAACATGGCTTAATGAAATAGTTGGATTTGATATCTATGCTTATGTATATACAAAGACTAAGTTTAAACCTTTCCAACATCCTATCGAGGAAAATCCAACATTAGATTGATAGGATATTAAGTGATGAAACTATCCTATGTAAAACATTCCTATATAAAAACTACTTTATTCATTAATTATAATATTTACAAAAATCATAGTAAGGTATTATATGGAATATAAACTTTAAAAGTCATCATAAGTTCTATGAGCTTAGGGCTAGTAATACCTTACTCAACACAAAACGTGTTTGATTGATTTTCTCTTGGCAAACTATTTCACATTTCTTAAGTCTCATAAATTTATTTTAATGTCTGAAATAATTACATGAAAATTTATGAAACTAACTGACAGTTGTTAATCACCAAGTTCATGAGCGTGTTCCACCAACTTCTCAAATAATATTTTACCTTTCTTTGATTAAGAGTACCTTCAGAATCAAAGATTCTGAAGGTGCTCTTTCATAATTTTGAATTGATGAATCATAGAAAGAGCTGATCACTCTTCATCTTATTGAGAAATGAAGAGGTTTTTGCTAGCTTCCAACAAATGGCGACAACCTGGGAGAACCAATTATCTCTACTTATCCAAAATGATAAAAATAAAATCTTAAAACCTGTTAAAAACAATCAAAAATTCCTTATCCATATCAAACCATTATTTACTCATATCCATAAGTATAACTCAGAAATATTCCATCTTTTGAAACAGAAATTTGATTAGGGATAAACTTACAAATATCTTAGTTGAAACAAGTACTTCTTAGTAAGGATAACCTATACCATCAGCATAGAGTACAGAAATCTGCTCTTCTGAAAACTTTCTAGAATCTGTTCCATAACATAATAATTTTCTTTTGTTTGCTTTTGCTTTTCTTTTAAAACAATAATTCTGCCTAAAGACTACTATCTGGGTATGGTATCCCAATGTGATAGTATCATTCACGAGAGCTGTCTAAAATAATCAAGTCGGCTCGTGATGAGACCTCTTGTCTTTTAATTTTTAAATCAAAAGCCATCACCCTGGTGATCAGAAATGAAGTTATTCCAGACAACACTGATGATCATGATTAGGCCGGCTCGTGATGAAACCTCCCATTCTTTAGTCAAAAGTTATGTTTTATTGCAATTTCATTTTTTATCTCAATTTTCATAAAATGAGAGATCATTACCCAGCATGGTGACCAAATGGTAATGTCAGTCATTAATATCACCAGAAAATGAATCAGCTGGCTCTTGATGAGATCCCTTATCTTTTGGTTTTTTGGACCAAAAGGGATTACTAGTTTCCTAATAATGTCATACCAGTGATATTTGTGATTCTGATCAGACCGACTCATTACTGAGACCTTCCGTCTCTCACTTTAACTTTTAATTGATTAGAACAAATGCTAGACAGTTCTCAGATGATAAAAAATTTTCTAGGACTGATGATAGAGATCTGTAAAAGTTTTTCAAAAGTACAAGCCTCGAAGAAGATATATAATAAGCCATCCCCATTTTTTAAGAAAATAACAAGATGAAGAATAATCTGAGAAACACTTATAAATAGAAAACAATGAAAGTATTTTACAGATTCAGGAAATTTTGATCATCCTGAACAAATTTTTAAAAGATATCAATCTAATATCATAATTTTTCAGGCTGATGAGCAAACTGATTTTATTTATTTACGTTAATTACAGCTGCAAATTACAGATTTCTGATTGACTGACTGGTTATATACAAAAATTTTAACAATCTGAAATATTTAACTTTGACAGAAAACTGATTAACATAATAGTCTGCTAGTTTATATACAGAAAGATAAACTTATTTAAAAACAGCAAGTAGATTATATACCTTTTAGACAGAAATATTAACAGAAATATTTTTTAAGAATCAGTCCATTCACAGGGAATGTTTTGGACTGTCCTTCAAGTGTTTGCAATCGAAAGGTACTTGGACCTATTTTTTCAGAAATAACAAAGGGACCTAACCATAGTTTCTGAAACTTAGTATGATCTCCCTTATCTTCGTGAGCTTTATCCCATTTTAAAACCAAATCACCTACCTGAAATTCTCGATCAAAACTGAAAGATTGGTCAAACCATGATTTTACAATCTGTTGATGTTTTGTAAAGTGTTGTTTTGACTCTTCTCTTTCTTCCTCCAGTTTTAGCAGTGTGTTAATTCTCTTTTCCATTGCTAAGCATTATTCCTCTTGGACAGGCTGAGCTAACTGTAATGAAGTCAAGAACAGATTTGGTGGTAAAATAGCCTCAGTTCCGTATACTAAGAAGAATGGTGAATTACCTATTGCATCCTTAAGAGTTACTTTGTTTTCCCAAAGGGCATTGACCAATTCTGTTTGCCAGTTACGATGGTGAACTGAAATAGTTCTTTTGAGAATTTTCAATAAATTTTTGTTTGTTGATTCAGCTAGACCATCCCCATGTGGATGGTAGTTAGTTGAATACCTTATCCTTATTCCTTTTTCTAAAGCAAACTGAGTTAACTTGATTGATGAAAAATACAAAGCATTATCAAAAATGAGTGAATCGGGAATACCAAATCTTGGTATAATAAAGAATTCCAGAAATAATATAACCTGACTGGTATTTATAATTTTCAATGGTACAGCTTCAGCCCAACGGGTGAAATAATCGGTTGCAGTTATTATATATTTGTGTTGCATAGATGAGGGAGGATTTATTGGACCTACTATATCGATACCCCATTGCTGAAAGGGTCTTTCAGCTGAAATAGGTTGTGAAGGAAAAACAAGTTTTTTCACCCTTCCTGCAGCAAGTTGGCACTCTTGGCATTTTCTGACAAAAGTATAGGAATCCCGAAACAAGGTAGGCCAATAATAACCAGCCCTGAGAATTTTGTGAGCAGTGGTTTCTCCACCAAAATGACCTCCTGCTGGTCCAGAATGTAATTCTTTCAGAATTACTTCTGTTTCATCCTTATCTAGACATCGAAGGTATACTCCATCTGAATTTCTCTGAAAGAGGATATTATCGATTAATAAGTACGGAGCAGATTTCAATCTGAGTGCTCTTTTCTTCTTTTGTTCTAAGTAATCAGGGGTAGCCCCTGTTTCCAAAAGTATCTGTATGTCTGTGTACCAGGAATCTTGAGGTGGTGGATAAAAATAAGTCTCCCTGGTAAGTAAAGCTTCATCAATGACAGTTTCAGCTTTATCACTAGGTAAATGAGCAGCTTCAGCAGCTAATTTACATAGCCCTTGGCCTTTGACTATCATTTAGAGTTTGATTTCTAAGTCATATTCTTGAAGAGTTGTCATCCAAGGTGCCCTCTTTTCTCCTAAGTCTTTTTGAACTAACAAATTTCTAACTGAGGAATAAGAGACAATTACTTTTGTTTTAGATTTTAGCAAATAAGGACGAAAATGTTTAACAGCTTTGAAAACAACAAAGGCTTGTTTATCAACTTCATGGTAATTGAGTTCAGCACCTTTGAAATTTGAACTCATGAAGGAGATTGGGACTTCATTATTCTGCTGATTTGATTGGGTTAGAACTGTTGCATATGAAATATCAGAAGCAAAGGTGTATAATATGAAATCCTTATTAAAATCTGGACTTAGGAGGCTAGGAGCTTCTGAAATAGCTTCTAAAATATTCTGAAATGATTCCTTTTCAGTTTGTCCCCAATTAAAGACAACATCTTTTTTAATCATTTATTGCAAAGGACGAATGATCTCGGAAAAACTGGGAATGAATCTCCTAACAAAATTTATTTTACCTAGAAATGACTGCATTGCTTTCTTGCTAGAAGGATAGGTTATCTTCGAAATGGCTTGGGTTCTTTCGGGATCAATCATGATTCCATGCTTTGAAACAACACAACCTAATAAGATACCTTCTGAAACGGCAAATATTGTCTTTTTAGGATTTAAAGATATTCCAAATTTTCTACATCGTTCAAACACTTTTCTAAGATGATTAAGATGATCAGGTCAATGTTTAGAGTATACAGTAATGTCATCCATGTAGACAATGACTGAATTATTGTTTAGGCCTCTAAAAGCAATATCCATTGCCCGTTGAAAGGTTGCTCCCGCATTGATTAACCCAAAGGGCATCTTGTGGTAGGCATATATTCCCCATGGAGTTCTAAAAGCGGTTTTCAATTGATCATCCGGGGAAACCAATATTTGGTTGTACCCTGAGAAACCATCCAAAAGTGATAGTATCTCAGCCCTAGACACCTGTTGAATAATTTGTTCCATGGGAGGAACTGGATAGTTATCCTTTTCAGACGCTTTATTCAGATTTCTAAAATCTACGCATAATCTAATATCCCCATTTTTCTTCCTAACTGGAACTAAGTTTTCTACCCATTGAAAATGTCTGATGGGGAAAATAATCTTGGCAGCTAACAATTTATTCAGTTCCTTTTTAATTGTTAGTTCTGATGATGGGTGATATTTCCTTAAATTTTGTTGAAAAGGCTTTGACTCTTGTTTAATTGGAATTATATATTGCATGACTTGGGTATTGAATGTTTTCAGGTCATCATATGTCCAAGCAAAGACATCTTTAAAATCTTTAAACAATTTTATGAAGGCTGCTTTTTCTACAGGGTTGCAATCTATTCCAAGGTTTACAGTTTGGGGGTTTAGTTCTGTTCCTAAATTGATGGTTTCATATCTCATGTGAGAGCTATTTTTTTTACAATTAGGAACATACCTAATCTTATTCTGTAAATCAAAAAAAAATTCTAATCTATGTACTGAATTAGGAACTGGTTTTACCTATTCAAAGGCTTTTTCAACTGAACAGAAATCATTTATTACCGAGAAATCCCGCAGATTTTTGTCGTGAGTGACTTCATCTATTACTGAATATTTAAAGGTATCCTTATTTGTTAGAAAATTCAGTACATGCGTATCATTTTCAAACACACGCCATTTAAAAATATTATCAGGTATGGAAGGCCTAAATATCAATTCAACAGAAAAGAAACCTGAAGTAAGATTTTCTGAAGGAATTAACCTTGATGCTACATTTGCCAACAAATATGCTTCTTGATTTTGACTTCTAGGAACAGAATTTATGTTAAATGCATCAAAATGTAATATAAGATTCCATACCTCTTTCGGATAACTCTGTAAATGTTCAGATAAACAATGAATGGAATTACGAACCTGTCTAACAATGATCTTGGAATCGCCATAAACAATTAACTCTTTGATGCCCAAATCAATTGCTTTTTTCAAACCTTGTATTAAAGCTTCATATTCAACCGTATTGTTTGTACAGTTAAATTCCATTCTACAAGCTATACAGGTTTTATGTCCTTGAGGGTCCACCAGTAAGCAACCGGCTCCTGCCCCTTCTTTAGATTTCGTACCATCAAAATATAAAGTCCAAATAGAGCTGTGTACAATTACCTTACTTTCTATAATATTTACAATATTTATATTATCTACATCATTAATGGTTTCCTTGAGTGAAGAGTTAGGAGAAATAGATGTCACATTACAAATTTCAGATTGCTGATTATTTTCAGAAAGGGCAGAATTTTCAGCTTTAAAATTACCAAATCCTAATTCATACATGTAATTCCCCATAATACTATTTGAAAACAAAACAGGCTCACTAGGATCATGCAGTTCGGTGATGGTATGTTTCATATACCTTTCTCTATTTACCTTAATCTGATTTGACTTTCCATTCTTAGGTAACCACAATGTTGACCAATCAGTGGCAAAGAAACCGTTCAGCTGTTGGGACCAATCCCTACTTAAGAACAGCCCATATGCATCTGGGATATCAGCAACAACAATATCTATAATCTGATAAACCGAAGGGTTGCAAGCAATCCTAACTAAGACATCTTTCATTTCCCTTACAACCTTTACATTTGTCCTATCTAACTAAGTTATTTGAGAATTTGATGGGACAAATTTTCCATTCAATTTCTTGCATACAGATAAAGGCATGACGTTGGAGGATGCTCCGGAATCAACCATGCAGTTATGGACATTCCTATTGAAAATTTCAAAGGTAAGTAAGAATGGAGGTGTAGTTGATTTAGAATTCTTACCTATCAGTGAAGCTTTTTCAGCTGTTGCTTTCCCTTTTCCAGTTGCTATTGTATCGTTGTTGGAATTATTCGCAACAACATTTTGTTTTGCATTAGGGACAATTGAACTTACTGCAGGATTTATAATATGACTGTTGGGAATTAGGTAGATTTGAAGAAGATCATACATACTGATGTTTGCATGAGTCTTCTTTAAATCTTCAATGATATCATATTGTAAATCTAATTTGGGAGCATTTTGAATGGTTTGGGTACCCTTGGTTGGCTGAGTCTGCTTTCCAGAATGAGTTTGTTTGTTTGGTTGTGAGTTATTGTTGTCGTTGTTTGTAGTAGAACTTGAAGCACCGGGAGTGTTTGCAAATGCTTTACTACGAGTATTATATGCATGTTGTCCTGTAGGTGGACTTTTAGTCTCATGTTCCTTCTCACGACTATCCCAGAAATGACCGTTAACTTATTGAGGTTCTTCTGATTCTTCATCATTTTTTTATTCCTCTTCTTCTTCATTTTCATTCATTTCTTGACAAGAAGGAGATTCAGACAATGATAGAACAACTCGAATTGTATTAAAAATTTCTTCATTAGCAGCTATGTCAGGGGGCGCATTCTTATTATTTGCATTTGGGTTTTGTCTAAATTGATTTCTGAAATAACCCCTAGAAGGATAAGCTTCAGAATTAGTCTTTTTTAACCCTATAACTTCATTGGTTAATGTTCGAATAGCGTTTTGCAGCTGTTCTACATCGAATGCTTTATCTTTATCTGAATTGGATTTTTCAGTCTTCCTATGAGGAAAAGAATTAGATTTCCCGCTTCTATCTAGTTCATAGGACATGGAATCCTTTTCTACCTTAATGGCTTCCTCAAAATTTTATATTAATGTTGTTTTTCCAGCTCTCTTTACAAACATCCCGGAATACTTAGGCAAGGATGACGTATAATTTTCAATAATTATGTCTTTTGGAGGTTGAGAAGCAATTGGAATTTTTTTTTTAATGTTAGAAACCTTTGATTGAAATCTTTGATTATTTCTTTAGGCTCCATATTAATTCTAGATAACTCTAGGGCTAAAAGAGCGGGTGTTTTATCTTCCCTGAATTTATCTAGAAAGGCCTTATTAAATTCCCCCCCAATTTGTGATAGATCCTTGTACTAACGAAAAATACCAGGTGGAAGCTCTTCCTTCAAAAGTTAGAGGAAACAATCAACAAACTACATCTTCATGCTGCACGTTCAAAGTTTGAACAGCCAACATGAATTTGTTAATATGTACCTCTGCAGGTTCCTTGTCATCTGGATTAAACTTAGGGAGGAGTTTATCTGAGTGCTTAGGCAAAGGATGATGTACTCTAGGGATGGCTACAGTAGCTATCCTTAACCAAGGGAGTTGAGGATTTGGTGGGTTAGGTGGAGGATTGCCTCCTCCTCCTACAGGTACATTTCCTGCCATTGGACTTCCTTGAGAACTCGAGGAACTTCCTGAATGGGAAGGTCTTGGAATGTCAGGTGGTGACTCAAGAGGAGAAGGTGGCTGATCAGAACTACTTCCTGCAATTAACCTCCTAGCAGTATTAGTTTGTGTAATCTGTCTCTGATGTTTTTCAACCTGATGATGGGGAGTACTACCAGTTATCTCCAAATCTTGTGTAACTATGGTCAATTGTGGATTATGTCGCTGCTATCTAGGTAGACCATAATCTATTGGATAAATACCAAGCTGATTAGCGTATGCTCTAGTAAGAATATGTCTAGATTCTTCAAGAGTTTGAGCACTTTGTGCGGGAGTAAAGGGAGAAGTGACAGGATCACGTTCAAGGATATTCCTAACAGTTTCTATAAAAGGTGATCTACTGACTTCTGCATATTGTTGGCTGGTTGGAAATGTTTCATTAGTTTCACCTGCCATTACTCATTCAAGCCCTCCTTCTAGCGCCATTTGTTGGCCCAATTTTCTGAATCTAGGACAATAAGGAGGTTTTGTCCACACAATCAGCTTAAAGCAGCATCCGGTGTGTTTGAATTAACAAAACCTTGTAGGTTATGGTCCTACTAATAGCTAGTTTGTCTCTTAAGGAGAACTTAAAACCAGCAAAAATCTAACCTATTCTAATATTTATTTTTACCTAAATAATTAATTAAAATATCTAAATTGTCCTATGGTTGCTTTCTTAAGGAAAGACTTTGATTTTGTTTTAAGAGTATAAAACTTATACAAGGTATGAAAAATCAATTTAACAATTGTTAATTCAACTACTAAAGAAAAAATAAAAAAAAATTAACTTAAACTATTCTATACGTCCTATCTCAGCTAAGAGCATATTTAAAAATTATATTAACTATTAATCAGTAGAAGATGAACAGAAAGACTAAAGCATAATCCAAATAGACACATTTATATCATGAATAATAAGTCACTCTGTTATATGACAATAAAAATGCAAAATAACTGCAGATAAACAATTAATTTTAACTTTCTGAAATTTGATTAATAATTAATTAATCAAGACAACTATTTGAATTTAAGATAATGTCTATTTAAAAATCACTGTCAACATACAAATGAAATTTTAAACAGACAAAAGAGTATATCATTATAACTTAAGCTTACAGTAAAAACACTAATAAGCATAATCATAATGAGATGTTCATTCAAATTACTATCTTGAGCTGATAAAGTGTAAAAATGCAATTAAACATCATTATATCAAAGCACACTGTGTTAATAAACGAAAGAAGATAATATGCTGAAATATACATATATAATAATCCAAAACAAAAATACCAGAAATGGTATCAATCTGTGGACATCGAGTAGTATTCACATCCAAAGTTCCAACTTCAGAAATAAACAAAACATCAGCAACAAAATATAATTCTAGTCTGTTTTCTTCAAACACTCCATCCTCTTGTTTATCAAAATCTCTACCTTATATAATACTACGATTCAGTTTTTCCTATTAATGTTGCATGCAACATTATAGGATTCATCTAACTAAAAAGAGCATCCAATCTCTTATATGACACCTATCACTATAAACCAGAAAACGACTAGCCTGAGTTGAGGTAATTTAGAAGATTCTTATCCATTAATGAAACTCCAGCTCGTAACCAACAGCCACATCTCCATGTCAATGTATTTACCACGACCTAAGATTCTGTAGAGGAATGATGACAAAACTACCTGCATTGAATTCAATTGAAGCATCTTATTAAAATCAATTAAAACATAGGTAACAAAATAAACTTGAAATTTAAATGCATGCCTGTTAAATCTCCGATTTTACAGGCATGCGAAACAAAAAATGATCATTACCTATTTTGCAGCGACAAAAGAAATGAGAACATCATCAAGTTTTATTCTGAAGAGCGACTACTCTTCGAGCTTCTGCTAGTTTAGCCTTTAACCTGATAATCTTAATGTTTTTCTTTTCAATTCGTTTAAGCAATAGTTGGTTTGTGCCTATGATTGACTTATTTGATTTTTTGTACTGGTTCTTCTTAGCACTCATCTCTTTCCATCTACCAATCCACTCCAGCAAGTCTTTTCTAAAGGTTTTATTTTCTTCTTCTAGTAATGTTGTACTAGATAGACAATGCTTCAGTTTACCCTTGAACTCCATAATTTAACCTGGAATGCATTATATTGTGTACGCTGTAGAGTCTCATCTTCATTTGTTACCTGAGGAGACATAGGGCTGTCAGTATACTGACTAGACGATGGTTTAGGGTCTACAATACCTGTGTCTACACTTGGTTGAGTAACCTCGGCCTTGTCTGATTGTACATCATTACCCTGTACGAAAGTAGGATTATTTACATTAATTGTATCAGGGATAGATGACGGGGTATCATCTTCAATATTAACGACTGTAGGCTTAGAATCCTGTTGATTAACCTTATGACCCGAAATTGTATGGGTATTGTACATGCTCCTCGTAACCCTTCTTGAAAACGATAGGTTTTCAAAACCAAGTCCTTCCTTATCACAACAAACCTGAGCAAGATGATCTAATCTATGCATAGATTCTATGTTATATTCATCAGGTTTATTTGTTTCAAATGGATTTTTACATTCAACATTATTATCAGTTTTACCTTTAGTTAATTCCTCTTCTAATTCTGCAGGGGTGCTACCACTTTTACCAGATAAGGGTTGATCCAAGACTGCTTTAGAATTGCAAGGAACTGAATCCCTGTCATCATTCTTACTGATCCCATCATTTATGGGTATGCTAACTTCCTCGAATCCTTTTACCTCTGATATAGTTTCAGAAGTACTATTAACCCTAGAATTTATGGCTTTTCGTTTATTACGAATTCGTGGGGATGGATACGGCCAATGCTATGTCGGCCCCAACTGACAGTCGACTAAAAAACTATCCCAAGGCTTGTCATTTGCAGATAATTGAAATTGCAATATAATTTTTATCAACCCATGGTGGAAAAGACTCCTATCGGGGTTACTAAAATTTCTAACAGTCTGTGAAATTTTTTTTAGACTTTGCCATAAATAGAAAGGAAAATTAAGCTTGTAACCCCGTAATGCTAATAGCAATCGTAAATGGTATAAGTGAAAATGGGAGTAACATCCGTCACAGGACACGTACCTTACTAGTATTTCGTAATAAACTCTCCATTTGGGCTTCATAAATTTAACAGGGACGCCTATTTTCAGCTTCGTATCATCCGACAATGGCATTAACAGAGCCAAGCATTTCTTCTTATTAACCATGCTTCCCTTAAACCAGCGTTCTCCAACCTGTGGAAGCTTAGTGGCTTCTGCAATATTATCTTCATTGATAATAAACTCAAAACCCCCAATTTGCACCCTGTCATCGTTAAAATTCATGGCGAACAGTTTAGTAATCTCTGCATGGTGGCCATCGAAACTTCTAAAGAAATGCCCCCACCCCATTTTTTCGAATCGCATAGAAACCTTCTGGTCAGCTTCAATAAGTTCAGAACCAGAGATTTCATAACGGTTCAGAGGAGACATTGTTTCTTCTACGCTCTCCTGGCTTCGAACTGAAACGAACGGAGAGGTGAACATAGAGGGAATAGGTACCCATACGAAAGACATGATGGGCAGTCTTCGCATGCTTCAGATCTGACGGATATGATATCTCCAGACCTGGCCATTTTAGTCGAATCCTTAGCAGTGTTGAATGCTACAACTTCACGTTATATTATGATTCATGCAGGTTTATCTACGTTTAACTATGACTAGTAGTAATCACCACCAAATTAGTGAACCAGAGATAATGTGATTGATAGATCATAATTTCATCCATTGATTATGGAAAGTGGCTAATAATGAACAGGTACATCGACGTTAATTGGAAATGACTATCAGCATTTAACACTGTTAATACGATGCATTCATATTTTACAGTTGTCTATTTATCAAGAGGTATAAGCCACGTTCTCATGCCAACTCATTGATCCAATTGATAATCACTTATCAACCTAACAAATGGCTCCTTTTAAACTCGTTCAATCTTAACAGTCATCTCCAGTTTAATTGTGACTAGTGGTGGCATGCAAGGTGGTGAAATTGCATACTCTAATGTTAACATGGCTTAATGAAATAGCTAGATTTGATATCTATGCTTATGTATATACAAAGACTAAGTTTAAACCTTTCCAACATCCTATCGAGGAAAATCCGACATTAGATTGATAGGATATTAAGTGATGAAACTATCCTATGTAAAACATTCCTATATAAAAACTACTTTATTCATTAATTATAATATTTACAAAAATCATAGTAAGGTATTATATGGAATATTAACTTTAAAAGTCATCATAAGTTCTATGAGCTTAGGGCTATTAATACCTTACTCAACACAAAACATGCTTGATTGATTTTCTCTTGGAAAACTATTTCAAATTTCTTAAGTCTCATAAATTTATTTTAATGTCTGAAATAATTACATGAAAATTTATGAAACTAACTGACAGTTGTTAATCACCAAGTTCATGAGCGTGTTCCACCAACTTCTCAAATAATATTTTACCTTTCTTTGATTAAGAGTACCTTCAGAATCAAAGATTTTGAAGGTGCTCTTTCATAATTTTGAATTGATGAATCATAGAAAGAGCTGATCACTCTTCATCTTATTCAGAAATGAAGAGGTTGTTGCTAGCTGCCAACAGGGCTGTCATCCTGAAAGCTCTTGTATGAAGAAGCAAATTGACATGTTGACCCAACTACGGAATAAGAATAACATCTCCCTTCCTTATTGCTCAAAGAAGAGGGAAGGAGGATCGAATTCAGAGGACAAAGAGAGAGTACATGCATTGGTTGCTCGCACATCAAGCTCACCTAGATTCATCATAGACTCTGGAGCTTAAATACATATGGTTTTTACCAACAAGGCATTCTCCTCTCTTGACATGTCAAAAAGTCCACCAATAGTGCTGGGAGATGACTCTCTCACTGACAGTTTGGGCAAAGGCAGGATTGATATTGGCCATGGTAAGTTCAGTAATGTATTGTATGTTCCAGGTCTTGCCTCTAACCTCTTGTTAGTGTATCAGATGACCCACATAGGGTCTCCAAAGAAGGTCATATTCTCCAATGATGATGTTGAGATCACAGAGATATCGAATGGTAAAGTCATTGGAAAAGGAGTTGTAGTTCACACTTCGAAGGTATACATGTTTTCACATTTTCTTTCCTACTCAAACCACTCTGCTCTTCTGATTCATGCTAATGAGGCAAGCAAGATTTGGCATGAAATATTTGGCCATCTTAACTATAAGTATGTTCTTGATCTAAGTGAAAAATAAATGGTCATAGGGTTACCAAAGATTAAATTTTCCAAGGGAGTCTGTCAAGGTTGTATCCTAGGAAAACACCCAGAGCATAAATTTGAGAGAGCTAGTCATGAGAGAACCTCTGCACCTCTGGATTTGATCCATGGTGATTTTTCTGGTCCATTTCCTCATATGTCAATTATTCAAGCCAAATATTTTTTGACCTTCATAGATTAATTTTCCAGGTATTGTTGGGTTTACTTCCTGAAGCATAAGTCTAAAGTTTTTGACCTCTTCAAAGTCTTTAAGGATTTGGTTGAAAACCACTCTGGGAGGAGACTCAAGATCCTCATATCTAAAAATGGTGGCTAGTATGTCAATTCTGATTTCATTCAATATTGTGAAGATGCAGGTATTCAGATGCAGCATTCAATCCCTTACACACCACAGCAAAAAGTTGTTGCTGAGAGAAAGAACAGATCACTGAAGGAGATGGCAACCTGTATGATGGAGGCTAAGACTTTACCTCCAAATTTTTGGTCCGAGGCTATAAACTATGCATCCTATATATAGAATAGGGTGACTCATAAACATCTTGATGGTATGACTCCTTTCTAAGCTTGGAGTGGGCACAAGCCATATGTGACCCATTTTAGGATTTTTGGCTCAAAGGCTTTTGCTAGAATTCCAACAGAAAAGAGGAAGGCTTTGCAGCCCCAAAGCCAAGAGTGTCAATTTGTTGGGTACTTTGAATATTCAAAAGGGTACAATATTATCAAATTGAGCACAAACAAATCCTTCATTTAAAGGAGTGTTCAGTTCCAAGAAGAACCTTTAGCAGCAGTTGAAGTTAGAGAGTCTTCTTCACCAACAGAACCATTGAATGTAAGTGAAGAGACAAATGAGTTTGCTGATTCTGATATGTCTGATAATGATTATTTAATTCCAGATCCTGACAGTCCTAAAAGACCAAAATGGGTGGCAAAGACCATTCATGCAGCTGGGGAACTAGCTAGAAATCCTAGTGATCCTAGGAGAACTGGATCTCAGTTTGAAAGTGCCCTGTGTATGAAAGACCCTTTGTTTGCAAATAAGTTATATCTGATGGTTGAATCAGATCCATAGACATATGAAGATGCAGCACATGATCCAATATGGCAAAAATCCATGAAAGAAGAATTTAGCTCGCTCCAGAAGAACAACACTTGGGAACTGGTTGATCTTCCCCCATGGAGGAAGCTAGTTCAATGTAAGTGGGTTTTAAAAACTAATTTTGCTGCTGATGTTTTAAATTTGAAATATAAGGAAATACTGGTACCCAAGGGATACTCACAGGTACATGATATTGACTACAATGAGACCTTTTCACCAATGGAAAATATGGACTCCATCAGGCTAGCCTTAGCCACTGCAGCTTCGAGGCAGTGGGAGGTACACCACATGGATGTGAAGTGTGCTTTCCTGAATGGAGATCTTACTAAATATATTTACATGTAGAAATCTCAATGGTTTTTTACTAATCCATCTTTTGTGTGAAGGCTAAAGAAATCATTGCATGAGCTTAAGCAATCCCCCAGGGCTTGGTATGCCAAGATTGATGGCTTTCTGCTGTCATTGAGTTTTGTTAGATGCAAGTATGATCCTAATGTTTATTTGAATCTGATTCATGGTTCTTTGATTATTATTATCTTGTATGTGGATGACCTTCTAATTATAGGAAGTTCAAAGAAATAAATTGCCTCCTTGAAGGATGCAATGAGCCAAGCATTTTCTATGACTGATTTGGGGTTGTTGAGCCAATTATTGGGTCTTGAAATTGATCAATCCCAATATGGAATAATAGTAAATCAGTCCAAGTATGCTTTAGATTTTCTTAACAAGTTCAACATGAAATATTGCAAGCCAAGCAAGACTCCCTTCCTTTCAGGAGTTAAGCTTGAAGAAGCAGGTTCTTCTCCTATGGTAAATAATACACTTTATGGGCAATTGATTGGGTGTTTGTTGTAACTTACACACACTCGACCTGATATTTATTATGTAGTAAGTGTGGCCTCAATATACATGGATCACCCTCATGATATCCATTGGAGAGCAGCCAAAAGGATCTTTAACTTTTTACAAGGAACAAGAACTCATGGGATCTTCTACAAAGCTAAATCTAATATTGATTTGATTGGGTTTACTAACAGTGATTGGGCAGGTGACAACACCAATCAAAAGTCAACATCACGATATGTGTTCATGCTTGATGAAGGACCAATCAACTGGTCAAGCAAGAAACAAAGTGCCATAGCACTCTCATCTACAGAAGCAGAGTACAGAGGAGTTGTAAATGCAGCAACTCATTCTTTATGGTTGCAGGGAATACTTGGTGAGTGTGGCTTTGAATAAGAGTTTTCAACTATTATCTATTGTGATAATCAGAACACCATTCAAATATGCAATGATCCAGTTTAGAGACAGAGAACCAAACACATTGAGATCCATATGCACTACATCAGATAGCTTGTGCATGATGGAACCATTGACCTACTCTTCTGTGCATATTCAGAACAAGTAGCAGACATCTTCACCAAAGTTTTTTGTGAGAAGACATTCAGTAATCTCAAATCACTGCTAGGGATTGTTGATCATGCTATAAAGCATGATTGATGACAATATTTTCAAATTTTGTTTTACTATCCATGTTTAAGGGAGGATTTTCCCACTGGGTTTTTGCCTCTTTCCTTGGTTAAATAGACATGCAGTATGTAAAGGGAGACCAAGCCTTATTGCTAGGCATTATATTTTTTTGATATTTACCCATAAATTTAGGATTAACGAGGGGTGTTAGAATAATCAACCCATAGTTAGCTACATTAGACATTAATTAATCCATTTTTGTCATATTTTGCCTAGTTTCCAATATTCCACTCTATGCAAGTTGTATTCCACATGTCCTAGAAGTCAAACTTGCTAAAAATGAGTCATGGAGCACTTGGGAAACCTCTTGGAATCCATATTTATCATATCTACTTTATTCCAAATCCTCCCTAGCACATATCTACTTTTTCTACTAAGTTTCCTGCTTTATTGAGATTTATGGCAAAAAGGAAACTAAGACTAGGTGTAGTTGACTTGTTTTTTTCCCTCATCATCCTCCTTTATTTTCTCCTAATAAAAGCATGTATGATTTGTATTTCCATCACTTATTATCTTTCCTACTTGACTTTTCCAATTCGTGAGCCTCTAGGTAGATTTGGAAACTGCTTTATGCACCTATGGGGGATTTGACTAGATTTAGTAAGCCTAATTTTTGACTATTTCAAATGGAATCCTTATGCATTCAAATATTTCATGTAATTATATATTGAAGCAGCCTATGACTTCATATGGTTGGCTATTGTACACTTATTCAATACAAATTAGTGTTATGCTCCAATTTCAGTCTCCTTTGTGTGTAAATTTGCATGTTTGATTAGCAATTTTGTGAGTGCAATTGTTCTATCACTTGGGTTCAATTTCCACACATAATCCATGTAAAAATGACAATCATAGAAAAATTAAATGTGTCTTTAAAGGATAAATAGGTAACACGTTCAAGTTTCGACAGAATCAGTTCCAATAATAGCTCATAGAGGACTCTGTTCTAGACCATTAAAGAGAATAAGATTACACAAGATTGCACTCTATAGAATGTTTTAGACATATAATATAATAAAATAAAATAAAATAACTTGTAATTTGTGCCATAATCGAGGTAAAACTAATTATTAAAGAAAATAAATTTCTTAGAAGAAACATGTCTCACGTTCAAAGTTTTGATAGAATCGGTTGAACGAGTTCATATTATAGCTCCTACAGGACTCTGGGCACTATTCTGGACCATTAAATAGAATAAAATTACAAAATCTTACAAATTGTGCCATAATTCATAAAATTATACAAGAGCATGAATGGCTTACAGTTCTCAACACATATGTATTTTCCCCAAATTTAAGGAGGAGATTCAAATGATCCAATAATAGAAAACCCTTACTAGAACCTTGGATAATAGAAGCAATGGTAGCACAACAAAAAAATTATAATTTTAGTATGACTATACCGAATCCATATTGGTTCAAAAATTTGACATATTTTTCCCAAATTCCTACGCTCCTAGGGTTAATGGGCTTACAAAATTCATTGGGCCCTTTGTTATCCTCTGGACTGCAGCCAAATTGCCTCCCCTGGGAACGTCGGTATCCTCTGGACTATGGCTGGATTGTTTTTTAATCCTCTGAATTGCAGCCAGATTTCCTCCACTGGGAACGCTGATATCCTCTGGACTGGTATCCCTTGCTTCTTGATTTACCACTGCTCTGCTCATCAAATTACCAGTCGTCTAGATTCTGCTAATGAACTAGTGCACGGCAGTGAACTTGTTCGTTGTTGTTTTTCTAATGAGCTAGTGCACAGGTGTTTTTGAATTCTACGTTTTTTGTTTGTTTATTTGCATATTTTACATTTTGTGTTTTGTTTTGTTTTTTTATTTTTCATTTACCTTTTGTTTAGTTTATTTTGGGTTTTTTTATTTGCATATTTTATATTTTGTTTCATTTTAAATTAATTATAGTTAAACAACACTATGTTTTTAATTTTGTGTAGTTTAATTTAATTTAATTTAACTAGGATTTTTTCATAATTTGTATTGGTTGCATTGCTTATAATGAGATCCTATAAATAAGTCCCTTCAAGGACGAACATGATGATGATGATGATGATCATCATCATCATCATGACAATGAAGGTGACAAAGATGATGGCGATGATGACAAAAATGACAATGATCATAATCATCATTATCCTGATCATCATCCTTGTCATCGTCATCACCATTGTCTAATTCACCATCTTCATCAATATCATCATCATCATGTTCATAATCATCATCATTGTCATCTCCATCATCGTCGACATGATCTTCTTCATCATCGTCATCTTCCTTTTCATCATCTTCATCATCAACGTCTTCATTATAACCATCATCATCTTGATCATCATCATTATATTCGTCGTCGTCGTCATCAGCATCTTCATCTTCATCATCATATTTATCATCAACATCATCGTCATCGAATTCCTCAGCATCTCCATCATCATCATCATCAACAACAACAACATTTTCATTATCATTATCATCCTCATCATCATCATCATATTCTTCATCATCGCTATTTTAGGGAGAGCTTAGTGAATGAAGATGTCTACATGATAGGGGGAGTAGCTAGTTGAGTGAAAAATTAAGGATTGCTCCTAAGACCCATTCCAAGGAATAATCTGGAATTTCAATATGATCCGAGGAAGTAGTAAAAAAAATACAACTTATTGGGCCCTATGAAGCCTCCCGTTCTTATATTTTGCACATGAAGAATCAAGACTTATGGACCTAGTCTGGTGTCTTAAAAGAGGAATATCCAAACTGAGAAGTTTGGTAGTTCCATAAAGTGCATTCTTTATAGGAGTGAATAATCACTCATAATCTTTCTATTATAATGTTGGAGAAGCTCAGAACAATTTAGTGAAGACCAAGGTAAATATATTTTCATCACATATTCATCATCATCATCATCTTCATTAGCATATTCATCATCATCACCATCACCATCATGATCATCTTCATCATCATAATCATCATCATCATCACCTTCCTCATCCTAATCATCATCATGATAATCCTGATCATCATTTTCATAATCGTCATCTTAGTCATCATCATCATCATCATCATCATCATCCTCATCCTCATCCTCATCATCATCATCCTCATCCTTGCCCTCATCATCATCATCATCGTCATTGTTTTCATCATCATCACCACCACCATCATTGATCGTCATCATCTTCTTCATTAGCATCATCATCATCATAATCATCATCATCATCGTCATCATAATCATCATCGTCGTTTTCATATCCCTCTTCCTAATCAAAATCTTCATCATCGTCATCATCATCATTTTCATCATCACCTTCATCATCATCTTCATCACCACCACCATCGTTATCATCTTCTTCATCATAATAATCATCATCATCATCAACATCATCCTCTTCATGCTCATCCTCATCCTCATCCTCATCATCATCATCATGATCATCATCATCTTCATCATCATCATCATCATCATCATTTTCATCATCGCCCTCATCATCATCTTCATCACCACCACCATCATCATCATCATCTTCATCATCATCATTGAATGTTGATTTATCTTTATCTAGGTCTCCTTCCCAAAGGTTTGAAAATGATCTTATTTGAGGAATTTTGTGGGAGCGCCTTTCAGGTTAAGTGGTTAGCAAGTTTTTCCACCATGGAGCCATCGGATGGAGAGTGGAGCCATCAGATCGAGGATGGAAAGTGATTCCGTGGAGCGAAGATGCGAGGAAGGATTTAATTTTGAGATTTGTGGAGTACGCTAAATGGGTGTAATGTTGGAGGGTCGAGATCGACACAAGGAGAGATCAACGACCCTAAATCATTTCGCATGGTGAACTTGCTCGGAGGGAGAAACTCTTTCAAATCACAAAAAGGGTTAATCGGCGAGAAAATAGGATGGTTGAGATGAAGGCGGAGATAGATATGCAGTCTCAAACAATTTCGTGGATTGAACTAGTGTGAATAAAGTTACGAATTTGATCCACGGAAAGTGGTAGGGTCTACGAAGATCTATGGTCGGAACAAGATGTCGGGTAGATCAATGGGTGATAAGAATTCCACGATCAGAAGTTTCTCACTCGTTCAGATGAAAAAAGGTAAGGAGAATGTTAAAGTTCTCAAGGTTGAGCGGTCCCGATGAAGGTAGTTTAGAGATTGACGGTTGATATTGATCTCCCCAAATCAAGCTATGCAGGTTGATAGTGTTGAGTTTTGGGTATGAATATTTGGTGTATTGAGGGCTTAGATCGCAAAGATGAACAGATCTATGGTACTGAGTGCATGCAGAAACATGAGAGTTATGCAACATAAAAAAGATATAAAAAATCTAAGTGGAGAAGATGCCCTCACGTACGATCTTCCTTCTTGAGAGTTAATTGATTTCCCCAACACCATTTGTGATACACCCATAGGATAAATCATCCCCGCGACAACACCATCTCGCCCAAAACCAGATACCTATAGTATGGCTAGCATGTGAAATCAGAAATATATCATGAAAATATAAGAAGTGTAACAACAAATTTTATCGCCTAACGTAGTAGGGGAAACACAGCGAAAGAATGGTTCTGGTATCGTCACCACTGGAGAAAAAGGGTCATCACAGGAGAGAAAGGGCCAGAACACGTCCATTCCATATGCCCTGAAGCGTATGGTTGACTAGGCTACTCGACGATGAAATGTGCAAAAATGTTGATGGGTCATCCCCTTGTCCAGTTTTCCAATCCTATATAAACACCACCTTTTAGATCCATTAAGGTGCATAGGATGAGCTAGTGTAGAAGCAAACTCACAGTATCATTCTGCCAAGAGTTTCTGAGGATTGTGATATTTTTGCAATGTAAATATGGTTCGAGAAGCTTGTTATTCTGGGTGTGTTGTTGGTTGGTGATCTTGATTCCAAGCTCATCTATTGTCCTAGTTTTTCACACCAAGGAAGCACCAACCATCAGGGAGAAGACATCATACACCACTTTGAGAGATGCACCTATTTTCTGTGGGAGTGAATGCTTGTACTGGAGCATCAAGGGCCCAAGGTCTTCATCGTAGCTTTCATGCACCTTATCCACCAACCTTTTCTGAGGTGGTGAGGAGTACTTGAATGAAAATCCACTGCAGAGGCTTGTTTCTGCCAGAAGTAAGGGGGAAGCTATGAAGAAAGATGATCATGGAAAGGATATATATAAACTCCTTTGCCAGCTTTGATCCCATACAGAAAGGTTCCTTCGAGCACAGAATGAACACAAAGGGAAGGGACGCGTTGCTGACTCGACAGACGAACAAGTGGTCGAGCTCAGTCAGCAATGAGCCACCAGAAGCATCTTAAGACGTCATTTTCACTACCTACGAGTTCAAAACTAGAAATTTCATGCTGCCATCTAGACTAAGCACGCACATTTGCTCCATGATCTTTGTTTAAATATATGTAAACTATGGCAGAAGTACCAAACTCTAGTTGTTAATGTTTGATTATGACTGTAAACAGTTTCAGATCCTATTTCAAGGATTAGCCTCATGATCTGAGACATTATAAAAAGGATTCCCACCAAGGATCAAATTTGAAGGGCATGGTCCCATTTCCTTTTAATTCTTAAGTTTCAGTGAAGTAGCCACCAATGATCTTACTTCGTATTGAGTTACAAGTGGTTTCCATTTTCATACATTGAGTTTCCCTAATCTTTATCATGATAATGGGGCTTGTGGTTGTTGTTGATATGTATAAATTCAAATAGCATTCTCATTGCATATCACATGGATGTAAGGATGAAAAATAGAACTTGGGGATGTAGAAAAACCCTCATTTTGATAGATAAATTCATAAAATCCAAAATCCAAAGAAAATATTTCAGGGTTACACATTACAATTTACAATTCTCATAAGGAAAAGAAAATCACTTACTTGATCCAACTGTAGTTGTTGAATAAAGATAGCTAATACACCACCCCATGAACAAGAATGAACCGTCGCTCCTGCAGTAACCATACCTACAAATTCCTAAGTTAGACCAAACCCTAAAATATCCAAGGTAAAAAACTCATGAAGAAAAACAACAACAATAGAGTTTACCTCGAGTTGTCATGCTGAAATTGCCAAGGTTTCCATGCAAAAAATAATGAGACCACCCAGCTATACAAAATCCACCCTTCCATGAGGAAAAGTTTCAGAAAAGTGGTCAAAATTGGTCCCAGCAGCCTTAAGAGAATTGGTCCCAGCAGCCTTAGTCAAAATTGGTCCCAACAACCTTAAGAGAATGTCTTCCACAATTCATGGTTTGAAAATAATTCCCGTACCATGGTACCATCCTATAGCTAGTTGGTTTGCATACCTATTCATGATTTGATTTTTCTTTAATCTTTCTTAAGGAGAAAGATACAGGCCTGCCAAAACAGGGATTTTTGCTAGTGGATGCAAAAATGGCTAAGTAGCCTTAGAAACATGCCCGCCCTAAATCATGGGTTAGAGTAAATGCATGCAGGACATGGGGGTCTTGTATATTGGTCTTCGGCCTACCTAACCATGTCTTCATATTTTCTTGGAAGTGGATGAAGAAAAATTTATGGACCTTCCAAAAGGGTGTTTTAGGTAGATTAGACCAAATTGAAAAAAATTTCCAAATATGGAGTTGGTGTTAAATCTGCCCAAGTGGCCTTAAGGAAATGCCCACCATGCCTCATAGGATGATGTGAAAAATGTATTCAGAATGTGAGTCTCTAGAATTTTTTATGGAGAATACAAACATGTCACTTGCCTCACCAAACTACAACATATATTTAAGGAAGAGTTGGTCCCAATAGCCTTAGTAAAAAATGGTCCCAGCAGCCTTAAGAGAATGCCCACCACAATTCATGGTTTGAGAAGAATGCCTACACCATGGTAATGTCATATAGATAGTTGGTTTGGATACCTTTTCTTGATTTGATTTTTCTTTAATCTTTCTTGAGGAGAAAGATACAGGCCTACCAAAACAGGGTTTTTCACCGGTGGATGCAAAAATGGATAAGTAACCTCAGAAAGATGGGTACCCTAAATTATGGGTTAGATTAAATGCCTGCATCACATGGGGATATTGTATATTGGTCTTCGGCCTACCTTACCATGTCTTCATATTGTCTTGGAAGTGGATGAAGAAAAATTTATGGACCTGCCAAAAGGGTGTTTTAGGTAGATTATACCAAATTGAGAAATTTGTCTTAGTATGGAATTGGTGTTAAATCTGCCCAAGTGGCCTTAAGGAAATTCCCTCCATGCCTCATAGGATGATTTGAAAAATGTATTTAGAATGTGAGTCTCTATAGTGTTGTATGGAGCATACAACCGTGTCATTGGTCCCCGCATCCTTAGTCAAAATTGGTCCCAACAACCTTAAGAGAATACCCGCCACAATTCATGGTTTGAGAAGAATGCCCAAACCATGGTACTGTCCTATAGATATTTGGTTTGGATACCTATTCATTATTTTATTTTTATTTAATCTTTCTTGAGGAGAAAGATATAGTCCTGCCAAAACAGGGTTTTTAGTGGTGAAAAACAAGAAATTCAAGGGGCAGTAGTTGATATCCAAAAGATGAATGCTAGGAATCCTATAAAACCTTATGTTGTTATAATAAGTGTGAGACAATCCAAAAAGAAAAAATTCCTAGATGATCACAATGCAACATTGTATGCAAAATGGTGAAAGAAACTTATGTTGCAATAAGCATTTCTAGTGATCTTGCCGTGCTGAAAATTTATTCTATTGTGCTAACATTTATGTTACCAAATTTTGGAAATGTAACAAATGATGGAAGGCATATTAAATATTTAATTTTTGTTTTATGTAATAAAATTACAGTTGTTTTCTGTGTTTGCTTATATTTTGTAATTTTTTGTCTTTTTAGGCCAGTTCTATAGGCATTATAGCTTTGGGTTATTCGCTGAAATTTGGTTGCATGAGTAGAATTGTATGACATTGTTCCAGAATTGGAATTTCAGTTTCATTAGATAAAGAAACTTACATAAATAAAACAATACATAGCATCAAAATTCTCATAAAGAACTTGAGATTTCTCAATCCATCATCCCCATAGTATCCCTATAATATCAACAGTTCCAAGAAAACAGCTAGGTTCTACCTATGTCACCAAATCTACTCACATATCATATCCATTAATCACTATCACTCTTTCAATTTCTTACAAATTCAAATATATATTCCTACAATACACAAGTTAAGTTTTCAATTTTGATAGTGTTAACTTTCTGGCTTGTTATGTACACTTATTGAAAAGTTAAATTCAAAATTACCATTCACATTAAATCCATCAAAAACATATACAATGCTGAGAGATACACACACACATATATAAATTTATGTATTAAAACTTGGAATGTATTTACATACACAACATATATAAATAATGTTATTCCATAGTTCTAGGTTGCTTAGGAGGTTTAGGCTGCAAGTCCTCCCTTTCAAGAGAAGATAAATTTGTACATTCTAGTCTCTTGGCTTGTCTAGAAGCTTCCGGTTCTTCAGAAGCTGCAACAGGTGCATGTTTTGATTTTCATTCTAATTCTTTCACTTTTGTTGCACATTTGTGCAAACTTTCTCTCAATATATCGTTATCTTGGATGTACTTCTTCATCAATTCCACATTCTTCTTATTTTTCTCTTCGTGTTCCTTTTCCTTTTGTTGAAGACGATCATTTGCATGTTTTAACTCAAAATGAAATTGGGTCATTTTTTTCTTGAGCTTCTTTGTCTCTGTCTCCAACTCTTTTTCCCTCAATTCTGTATTATTTGGAGTATACACAATTTCTACTCACTGAGGCATGTTGTTCTTTTGCAGAGTGAAAATTTGGGATTTCAGATCTTCTATCTCAAACTTACATCCCAAATGTTGTGATTCTCTATCCTCCAGTATTTTCAATCAGAGCTCTTTAATATCATCATCCCTCTCAGCTAGCTTTTTTTCCATTGTTTCTTTTATGGTTCACCATGCAAAGAGATCAACTACAGCATTCATTGTTGCACTAGCATCCATTAAGGACCTCTCTCAATTTATTAAGAAGGCAAGATAGCTTTGTAACCCCTTTTTTACTTGTGCATGAGCTTGGATTTCATTAAAATCTATGTCCATATCCTTCTCTCTAATTTGTAGGGAACTCTCATATCTTATTAAAGCCTATTGGTGTGCTGAAATATCATAAATTTCACCAGAAATCAGATGCCTACTCTGTCCCTTACCAATTTCATATTCTTTTAACTTTTCAACTCCTCTAGTCCGTAATTATGCAGTAACCTTTTCAAGTTCAACTATTTTCCCTTTCAACTCTTCATCTTTCTTAGCAATTATGTTTTTCATGTTTTCCTCTTTTTTTCTATATTCATTTATCTCAAGTTGATGTTTATTGTAGTCTTCAGCAAGGCTGTTTTCAAAGTCAGGCTTCATTATTTCAATTATTCTGTTTAACTTACTGACTTCAGTGGTAGGTATTTCTTCCTAGCTGATAACATTCCTTAGAGGGAGAATGTCCAAAACCTATGGTCGATGTTTCATCTCATCTTCCAGTCTCTTTATGGTTTCTTCATCTTTCTTCCAAACAACCATATATTCTTCTCTACATTTATCCTTTTCCTTTCTAAATTCATCCTAAATTTTCTCTAGTTCCTTATTCAACGAATGAAGAATATATTCCTTTCCTACTATTATCCTTCTCGAACTGTCCACAATCTTCACAAGGGATCCTTGTAATCTTGCAATTTCCTGTCAACAGGGAAAATTTTTAAGAGGCTTCAAAAAATGGAATTTGGAAACTTTTTTTTTGGGAAAGAAACATTGAAAAATAGCATTTAAAAATGCCTCCTACCTTAAAGAGGTCCACCATTTGAAAATATTTAATAGAAGATTCCATAGTATCCACATGTTCTGTTTCTAACCTCGCAATTACCTGTAAATAGTGAAAATTTTAGCAAACCTTCAAAAAAAGGAATTTGGCAACTGTTTCTTTTTTAAAAATAGCATTGAAAAATAGCACCTACCTTTAAGAGGTCCTGAATTTGGATCTGCTTAATCCTATAGAGTTCTACACTCTGTATTGTAGTAAGATAACAATAGGGAAAGTTTTTTCTATGAAATTTAGCTTCTTCTTTGAAATGCAACATTTTATTGAACATTAGCTTAAAAATAGTTTTACCATAAAAAAAATATTTTGGAGAGGAAGTTTTCTCAACTCCCAACTATGGAGGTGTATATATAACAAGTGGCATTTCTACACAAGCATAAATATCATCATCACTATGCTCCTCTTGTTCATTAAACTCAACATCATGCATCTCGTTTACATTTATTTCTCTTCCTTCATGTAATCCAGCTAGAATTGAGACATCATCATATTCTTTAGTGTCACTTCCCATACCTTCCATACAGTACTCAAAAGGCTCTTCAGGGACTTGTACATTGTCCTTTGGAGATTGTTCAGGAACTTCTTGGTTAATTTTGTCCAGTTTCGGCATCTTAATGTATGTATTTTTAAATCTGCTTCCTTCTATAGTGCTGGGTCGATATAAGTCAATAATTTTTTGTAGTGTGCCAGGTTAACTGGCCTTCACTCTCTTGATTTTTCTCTCCTACAGTGCAAAATGAATTTTTTTTGCCAATAGATTAGGGACATCTATGGCCAAGTCTTCAACCCAATGAATCACCAACTTCATACAATCACCTGAAATATCTTGCTTGTGGTGATTCATAATTGTCCTAAGTACAATTTGAATTAAGGTTTTGTACAGTCTTGATGGAACATACTGCATCTTTAAACCATTCCGGGCAACCTTAACCATTTTTCCACCTTTTTTGTTTTCCATCTCACACTTTTCTACTCTAAGGGTTTTCTTGGTGGTCAACATTACTCCCCCCCTGTGTGGAATTTTCGCTGCACCTCACAACAAATCAGGGTCAAGACAAACCCTCCTCCCAAAAATAATCAATTCCTTGGACTAATCATCATAATTAGAAATGACATTATCTATCTCTTCATTGTTGAAATTGAACTGACTGAAAAGAAAATGATGCACTCTCGCTCTAACCAAGACATTTAGCATACCTTCTGGCCAGTTGGCTCTGTCACTCCATGCCTCAGCGCTCTCTCCGAATTTTCTGACAGTGAACCTCTTAGCGACTTCAGAACCCCCTATTTTAGTTGATGGCATGGGAGATGAGGCTGCTATTTTCATTTTGCAGGATGATGGGACGCTCAGAGAGGAAGAAGGGGATGCACACGAATGCACACACAGGATACCAGCATGCTGACTTTTCCAACTAAAATAAAAATTACAAATGTGTTCAGATGTTTCCAAAATACAATAAAACTTACAAATGTGTTCTGACTTTTGCAAACTATAATAAAAATTACAAAATGTGTTCTGACTTTTCCAAACTATAATAAAAATTACAAATGTGTTTCAATTCAACTGTACACAACCTACATTTTCAAGTTCAATATAGTTAACTTTCTAGCATGTTAAGTATACTTATTGAAAATAACAAAGTAAGAGTATATAATAGAGTAAAAAATTGGCATTCTAACTATTCTGGAAAAAATAGAGTAATAGAGTGAGTAATATAATAATAGAGTAATATTCTTCTCTACATGTTTTGATGTACTCTCAAACCAAACCCTCCTATTAAATGCTTATAGTAAGTGTTTTTGGAAATTGGATGGCTAGATATATTGATAAGACTATCCTTGTGTTAATTTTATATAACCTAACCTCGTATGCTCACATTCGACCTATGAAAGGTGCAATTTTAACATTTTTTCACCATTAAGGACACTTGGTATAAAATGCAAGACATAAGTATACAAATGCAATCTAGGAATGCATAGCAGTTAAATTGAACATGAATGACTAAAATTCCAAGTATCTTGGCCAAATTAAATAAAATTGGCTGAAATTCTAAGTTTCGTAAAAAACAGTGTGTAAATATCAAAAATGGGCTTAGGAAAATGCACACCACAGTCTATACAATTGTCATAAGTTGAAACTAACACCATGGGTTTGAAGATAGATATATTTTTGACAAATTCCTCTTTCCATTTTTTTACAATTATGTTTCATTTTTCCAGAGTTAAATTGACAAAATGACAACTTTTGTGTTTTCAACCCAGCTTTACCCAGATCACAAAAATGCCTGCCCAACCCTAAGTATTGGGTGTCTTTGAGTGATTTTAGTTGGAAATGGTATATTTTACTAATGTCCATGTTATTATACATTTATTGTTTCAATTTTGGTTCAGAAAGTGCCTGTTGTGCAAAAACACTACATGTCTATCTTGTATTTATGAAATATCCACCTACATTAATAAAAATGCAAACAAAACCCTCCTATTAAATGTTTATAGTAAATAGTTTTTAAATTGGATGGCTAGATATATTTAGAAGACTATCCTTGTGTTAATTTTATATAACATAACCTCTTATGCTCACAGTCGACCTATGAAAGGTGCAATTTTAACATTTTTTTACTATTATAGACACTTGGTGTAAAATGCAAGCCATAAGCATAAAAATGCAAGCTAGGAATGCATAGAAGCAAAATTGAATATGAATGAATAAAATTGCAAGTATCTTGGAAAAATTCAAAATTCATGACTGAAATTCTAAGTTGTTACGTAAAAAACAGTGTGTAAATATTCAAAACTGGGCTTAGGAAAATGCACGCCACGGTCTGTACAATTGTCATAAATTGAAAATAACACCATGGGGTTGAAGCTAGATATATTTACATTTATTAATAAAATTTTATACTATTAGGTGTAATATATATGGTGAATTATAATATTTAATGCACATGAATTATGTATTTGTTCCATTCAATTATGTCTTGTATATTATTGTTCTGTTATAATTAGTTTTTCTTTTCAAATAATTTTTTCATTATATATGAAATTTATAAGTTTGAAACGATAATATACATTTCCTAGAATGTGGGTTATTGTGAATATGCTTTTATACTGTCTTCAAACTATCCGAAAAACCTCTTATTATAGCCTTCTATATATGGTTGGATTCACCATACAACAGTCTAGATATCCATAGTCTTAGAATATTTTTATCATCATCTTATGAGTTGTGACGGGCATTTCCCTAAGGCCCATTATGCATATTATACCAATAATTTCATACATGGACAATTTTTTTCTTCTCCTAGGCTCGGTCTAATTTCCCTAAACCACATTTTCTAGGCTACTGGGACCAATATTCCCAAACTTAGCCAATTTTTTTATTTTAACTAATTTGTCGTATTTCTCCAGAATGATGTCATAATGCAAATATGATTTCAAATTCTTTTCACATAATTATCTATGCCATGCCATGCAATGCAGGAATCATCCTTAGAGAGGGCATCAACCTTAATGCGGGCATCGCTCATCCCCTATAAAAAAACTTAGCCATTTTTTCTTCATCTTTAGTATGCAAAATAACATTTTTCTTCTATTTTCGCAGGTTTATATTTTCCTTATCTAGTCACCATAAGAAAAACCAAGAGCATGGATAGATATTCATTTCAACAATGAATAGGACCATAACGATCTGATGAATTTTATCATCAAAGGAACACCCCCTTTTGGTCATTTCGAAGTGGTCTCTCAAACTTTTTGTCTAACACTTAAGAATTTCTCTTCAAACCCTAGGTCACCAAGGTAATTTCATTTTTCCTTCAAATTTGGCAACTAATATTCCCAATGGGTATAGTTCAACAAGGTGAGTCCCAAAAAACCACTTTCATCTTCTGTAGCTTCTTTCTCTCTCCTAGGCGGGCATTTTTCTGGAGCAGTGAAAATATGGCTGAGAGGCACTTCTAGGATATTGATATCTTCTTCCTGAAAGAATTTTTGGTTAGGATAATTGTTGAGCTACAAAAACATCACATTTTATTCATCTTTCACATACTATTTATCACCTTATTCCTATTTTATCCTTCCATAAAACCATTAATATTCACCACTTTTATAATAAATATGGGTTTATATTACCATTTTCCAAATCATTTATTTCTGAGTATTTTGAGTGAATTTGTGGTTAATTATTGAGAAATATAACTTATTTTCATTATACTTTAAAGTTGGGTGAGTTTGGTGATGCTTATAGGTGTATTTGAAGACTTTGACAAGCTCAAAAGTGACAACATAGCCTCAAATTCGAATTTGATCTTCCAGATGTGAGCTAATTTCAAGGAGAAGATCATGGAAATGTGGAGAGAATATCTTATCCAATATTTGTTGAGGATTTAAAGGGATGAGTTGTAGATTTGTTAAGTATTTTGAGGGATAAATTGAGAGAATAGTTGATCTATAATTATGATTAGTTATATTGAATTCATGTATAAATAGGAGGGATCTCTCCTCATTTTGGTTAGAGGCCTCCCCAATGGTTTAGTAGTAGAGAATTGGTTCATCTTTTAGATAGTCATGGATTTGATCATATTGTAATAGATTTCATATTTTAAAATACATAGCTTAATCTCTTCATATTTTGATGTCTTGGTTATGAATTAGTTATGTTGATTTTATGTGAGCTCACAAGTTAATGTTGATTACTTTAAATCAGTTTATTTTATGCAATTTCATGTTTTCTACAATTAGATTTATTTTCATGTCATTTCTTGTTTTCATACCTTAGATTCAATTTCAGTTGTAGAATAAGTTAGTAATACTCTTCCCCTGCATATATTGTGTGTACCTCATAAGTTTATGCTCTCTCTGGGTTGACAATTAAATCGTTGGATATATGTTACAAAATTGTTTAATGTTTTTCCCCAACATTTTGGCGTCGTTGTCGGGGAGGTGCTAATAGGGATCAGAGTTTAGATAGGTAGATATTTCATTTTTTTACATAGAAAGGGGGAGGGGAAACTGTAAGATGCAAGGACGAATTCACTACAGAATTTTTGGAATTTACATGGTGTAACAGCCAGACACATCCACTTTAGTGGGTCACCCCAAAGCCTTGTTGTTTATGCAAGCGTGTTTATTTTTCTACAAAGTATTTACTTTTCCTGCAAGAGTGTTTTTTTTTCATTTTCTACAAATGCGAGTTTGTTTCCATGCAAGTTTTATTTTACAGTTTTGTAGTGTAAAGTTTGGATTGCATTCATTTTTGGGCTAGCCTTTATTTCATACTAACTTGCTTCTAACTTTCTATCTGTTCATTCTTTGTTTTGTACATATTTTTGTGAACTTTTTATTTATGTTTTTGCACTTGTTTTGTACTAACCCATTTCATATTGTTTTTTTCTGCTCTTTTTCTTCATTTTTCTTTTTAACCTTTGATTTGATGTCAATAAAATGATTTTAGGATGAGTATAATCTTAGAGCATCTCACTCATATCCTCGCAAAAACTGGGATATTTTCTTCTTTAGAAGAGGAGATCTTGATAGCAGCCAAAGATGTAATTACTCCTCTTGAAGCAAAAAAGGAAGAATCAACGCTTAAAGTATAATGCATATCAGATGAAGAACACCTGCTCGAATTGGAGATTGAAGAGGATGAAGAATGGATCTCAGGTGAATATCAAGCAATTGAAAGCTGCATCAAACAATGGTTCCAAGTAAGTACTAGGTTAAATCAATTTTATTTTCACTTATATTTTATTAATTTATATTTTCATCATTTAATTTTTTATATTATTGTATATTCTAGGTTTAGTTTTTCAAAATTAAAAGATAATTTTGGTTTACTTCTTTTAGATAGATGGTTCCATTGGAAATTTCATTTTATGTAAATGTTCTTTAATTTTTAATTAAAGTAGAGTAGGTAGGTTTTAGTTTTTATTTTTCAATTGAAAATTAGCTTTGTTTTAATTTACTTTAATGTTTCTATTTGTTAAAAAAATTGTAATATTCTTAAATTACTATTTTTTAATTTAGTTAGGAATTGAAAATAGTTTTAAATTTTTAAATGTGAAGAATTTATGTAATTTGATCTCTTTTCATTTTCATTTTTTTCATTTAATAATTTTTTAGTCATCTTAGAAATTAAAAAAATGTATTTGAAATTAAGTTTTTTATTTTTTATAAAATAAAATAAACAAATTAATAACAAAAAATAAAAAAAATAATCAAAATTTATATAGTTTTTTTGTTTTAGTCTTAATATGTTCCTTTGTTTGCTTTAGTTTAAAAATAAATAAATAAATAGATCTAAATAAAATAAAAGATTTACTAAATCTAGTTGCATTTAGGAAATATATATATCATGCTTTTTTTTTAGTTTTAATAAATTAATAATAAATATATATTATTAATTTAATGAAACCTACAACTATAAATATTAAACATTAATAAAAATAAAACTTAAAAAAAAAACCCTGCATAAACAAATAAAAATGTTAACATTGTATTGTATATATATAGATATATTAAAATAAAAACTCAAAAAATAAAATAAAACCTAAAACCTAAAACCTGAAAAAAATACAGTTGTAAATATTTTATGCTTCAGCCCTCCATACGAAACCTGCAAACAATCCTCCATGCGCAACCTGCAAAAAATCCTCCATGCACAACCTGCAAATAGTCCTCCATACGAAATATGTAAACATAATTTTTTAATATAACGATCGACCAGTCTGTAAATGAGAAAACAATGAAACTTGAAGCTTGAATCCTGCCCATGATTAAAATAGATCTGAAGCTTGAAGCCTGTTAATGATAAATAGTGAAATGGCTTGTGCATAATAGAAGATATCGTTCCTGTCTTCTCGCCGAGATTTGCTCCAAGGATCCATTCTGTTTCATTTTATTAATTGGCAGCCGAGTATATGCTAACATCTAGTTCTATTTTTAGTCGACTTCAATAACTCATTCAGTCCGACTAATGGACTGGAAAATTTTCTGCCAGCAGTTACGAGGATTAGGTATCTTGTATTAATGATGAAGATGGCTCACCCTCTTCGTGGCAGCTTTGACTGCTATTGAGATGTCATTTTAACGTAGAACGAGCCACCTACCTCCACCGATTCACCAAATCTAACCTGAATCTAAATTTTTCTTAATTTAATAAGATCAATGGCTTATCTATATGGGGTAAACTACAGATACTAGTTCAAGGTCAACAACTGTAACTCAATCTTCCACCAGTAAATATGCTTGATCTCCAACAGGATTTGCTGCTTATGGCGCTTAAAAAGTGGCATAGCATAATTGAGTTACCTGGTTGAGTGAGATTTTTAATACCTTTGTTTAGGTAAGGAAAATGGGCTATGAATCCTCTGTTAAAAATTTGCTTGGGTGCTAAAGTAAGTGGATCAAAACTTGTAGTCTTCTAGCACTAATACTAGGCCTTTCATTTCGATTTAAGCTTTAATTTCTTATGGTATAGAGCAGGTATTGTAAATCAATAGATATATTCCTTTGATATGTCTCTAGAGGAGGACTCTTCGACGAGTGTTATTTATTTATTTATTTTGGATGCACTTATATTCGGTCAGTAAATAGAATTTTTTTTTTGTATTCCTAACCATAAAAGTGCCAAGGTGAAGGTTAGGGGCAACCCAGATAGTGAAAACATCAACGAGGGGAGATGAGTGATGCTTAGGGTAACATAAATGTATACCTGAATGGTGAGATAAATATTAGCCATATTCACCTCTTCAAAAGGTTTATGCTGTCCAGAATCAGGTTTAAGCCTAATCCATTACTTTCATGAAGATCAAGGCAAGTTATGAGCAGGGTCTTCTTGCTCCCTTCCTGGTTCAAGATAAGCTCCCTATTAGCTGGTTCATCTGTTTTTTCCTCTGGTGCATGCTTCTTTGCCTCTTTATATAGATCCTCTATAGGGTTTAAACTTATATATACCAGTATTATATAGAATGGTAGTAGTTCATAGGACTAGCTAAGAATAAATCACACACGTTCAATGATCAATCACACATGGTTCAATGCATGGATATCTCGTTTTCAGATCATTATATAGTGTTAACGCTGGTAAGTTTTTATTTCCACCCCAGTCATGACAAATATCTATCACCTAGAATATTTTTTAATGTTATCTATTAGATATCTCTCATGACCGATCACCCGATAACACTATAAATTAAATTCCCTTCTTCTAAAAAATAGCTCCGCTTTTATATATATATATATATATATATATATATATATATATATGCTTAAATTTTCCATATATGTTTATCATATGGTCTAATCTGATTAGTAGTGTTAATAGTGATCGTGAATGTAGGTATATGATAAAACAAAAGACTGTAACTAGCCCTTTGCTGGAAAATTTGTACATATATCTTATCTCCTTCGTAATAGCTACCACAATCCTCCAAGGTCACATCGGTTAAGATTACTAAATTAGTTTATTATGCATCTGCCAAGGTATTAAAAGTGATACATAAATCGTTCCAATCGTGGTGGTAACTAAATTGTTGTCTATTGTTAATCCAAAGCACGAGAGGAACTGGTTGGAAGTAAACTTTGATCCAATGATTTTAAAAGGCACTCTACCATTATCACTAACCAAATTTGTCGGAGCTTCACGCTATACCGAGAGCTCTACCTCAAGACCGAGATATACCGATCGCTCAAAAACTCATGAAAATTGTACACCATGAATATGCTATCTCTGAGGTGATTTGCAGTTTTCTCATTGATTCTGAATAGAAATTCACTAACTAGCTAATTATAAACATCGATAATCA
>LPNX010881546.1:111609-127222 GCA_001517045.1 Pseudotsuga menziesii | reverse complement strand
TATATATAAACTACAATAATAACATTACAAAGATAAACAAATTAAATTAAATTAAAAACTAAAAACATATAAATAAATAAAAAACATTAAGTAACAAATCATAAAATTATAAATTATAAATGGATTTGAAATCTTCTCAAATTTTATGATTGTTGCGCTAAGTTGTTTTTGCAAGTCACTCAAAAACAGGTTTCGACAAGAAGGGTTTCTACTTTCAAGTATAAAATAATTTTATTTATTTTCCTTAACTTTTGATTAAGCACATGTTTTCATGTATTTTCAATGCTCTCACAAGTTGGTTGCAAGAAAATGCTAACCTTTTTGCAGATTTAAAGATGAATAAATGGCATGTAGAATTGATTTCTAGAATCGCAGAAGATTTTCAGAAAGAAAAAAAATGTTCCATTGAAAGCTTGAAGAAGCTGAGTTTCCATTATGTATGTCATGACATTTTGCTACCACAAAGAATCCTTTGAGAAACAAATTTCTCCATGTCATTATTACTTGACCATTTTCCTTCCAATCCTAATTGTCATCCCTGTAGAGTCTATTGTTTCACCGCCTTATACATCATGACCTCTCGCATGCCTACCTTTCTGAGTTGCACACATTTTTTCTTATTTTTAGTTTATCTTTGTTTCCTTATGAATAAAACCTTTCAGTTTCCTTTCAATGACTACATTGCTTTGTTATCCCTGCCATAAAAACTGTTTGACCCTCATATATTTTCATCTATAGTCCTACAACTCATTATGTACAACTCGTGTTAGCTAATGTGGGATTCCTTAAGGCCCACCTTTCAACAAGTCTTGCCCCATTGACCTCGACACCTTATCTGGGATAGAGACTAGAGTTCTTTTTTAGTACCTTGAGGCTTGCATGCCTTAATGGCAAGTTCTCTCACCGACAATCATGGGAATACATCAATTTCCCTTAATTTTTAGATCTTGCAAGTGGCTTGACATCAGCTCATTTATTAGCACTTTGCATGATGTACTTAGGTTCCTTAGCACTCATTGACATCAATGGTTATATTGCCTCGCATTGGTTAACAACATCCATTAATGGTCGGTAATCCAATGACTTCTTTCCATGTTCAACATCGACACATTTATTCGCATGGTAAGAATTGTACCATCGGGTTTTGTAGCAGGTGAATACTACATACTTTCATTACATTATCAGTAGTTTTACAGTAGCATACTTCAGCCATATGAGAGTACAACAGTTCTACGTTCAGCTCTCATCTTTTACCTCATCCAACCAAGCAGCAGTTCATATTTCTTCACTTCACATTTTATGATCCAACAACAGCAGCAACCACATTCTTATTGCATAAGTTCATCAATTTTTTGAGTAAGTGGAGGTATGTTGTTTTCTAATCTTTTACCATCTAATTCCTTAAATTCTATAAAATGAATGAATTTGGAAAATTCCCTCACTACATTCCCTTTCTCCTTTTCATAAATCTAATATATCTTAAGTTGGGGGGGGAACTATTCATTACCATTTTACATATTCATCATCTCATTTACCCTTAATCAACATGTCTTTCCCAAACTATGCTATATATATTGGCATGATTCATAATATGAATAAAAGGCTTTCTAATATACATTGATGGTTCATTATTTCCAATGCATGTATACTTTTAAAAAATATTGTGTATTGTAGCAAGAATACAAGTAAAATAAATGAATGTTGTTACCACAAGAACCAACATTTGTTATGGTTGTCACACAAGAACCAACCATAAGTAAACTTGCTTCCACTCATGCATTTAAAAATCATGGAATGATTTATTGTTACATACCATCATCATGTGAAGCCCAGTTACAAATCCAAAAGTTAAAAAGAGAATCAATGCATAGTTGCATGCGGACATGCAACCAGTCAAGTTGGGGAAAATGTTGAGCCGCAAGAACACCACATTTTATTCATCTTTCACATACCATTTATCACCTTATTCCTATTTTATCCTTCCATAAAACCATTAATATTCACCACTTTTATAATAAAATTGGGTTTATATTACCATTTTCCAAATCATTTATTTATGAGTATTTTGAGTGAATTTGTGGTTAATTATTGAGAAAAATAACATATTTTCATTATAATTTAAAGTTGGGTGAGTTTGGTGATGCTTACAGGTGTACTTGAAGACTTTAACAAGCTCAAAAGTGGCCACCTAGTCTCAAATTCGAATTTCATCTTCTAGATGTGAGCTAATTTCAAGGAGAAGATCATGGAAACGTGGAGAGAATATCTCATACAATAATTGTTGAAGATTTAAAGGGATGAGTTGTAGATTTGTTGAGGATTTTGAGGGATAAGTTGAGAGAATAGTGGATATGTAATTATGATTAGTTATCTTGAATTCATGTATAAATAGGAGGGCTCTCTCCACTTTTTGGTTAAAGGCCTCTCTAGTGGTTTGGTAGTAGAGAATTGGTTCATCTTTTAGATAATCATGGATTTGATCATGTTGTAATAGATTTCATATTTTAGAATAGATAGCTTGATCTCTTCATATTTTGATGTCTTGGTTATGAATTAGTTGTGTTTATTTTATGTGAGCTCACAAGTTAATGTTGATTGATTTATATTAGTTTATTCTATGCAATTTCATGTTTTCTGCAATTAGAATTTTTTTTCATGTGGTTTCATGTTTTCATAACTTAGATTCAATTTCAATTGTAGAATAAGTTAGTAATACTCTTCCCCTGCATATATTTTGTATGTATCTCACAAGTTTATGCTCTCTCCGGGTTGATAATTAAATCGTTGGATATATGTTATAAAATTGTTTAATGTTTTTCCCCAACACTAATTATATGGTTGGATGCACCATACAAGTTTCTAGAGATCTACACTCTCATAATATTTTTATCATCAACCCATGAGCTATGGCAGGCATTTCCCTAAGGCCTGTTAGACATATTTTACTAGTAATTCATACTCAGACAATTTTTTATCTTCTCCTAGGCTTGGTCTAATTTCTGTAAACCACAGTTTTGGCAAGTCCATAAATTCTTCTTCAATGTCTGTTTGGACAAATTGAGACCATGGTTTAGTAGAAAAAACAAAAACCTACAATATTTCCATGTGGTGTGGGAATTTTCTTCAACAAACCATTTGTGGCAGGAATCCTCTTAAGGCTACTTGAACCAATATTCCCACACTTGGACAATTTCTTGATTTTCACTAATTTGTTGTATTTCTCCAGAACGATGTCATAATGCAACAATGATTTCAAATTCATGCCACATAGTCATCTATTCCATGCCATTCCATGCGGGCATCATCCTTAGTGTAGGCATCAACCTTAATGCAGGCATCACTTTGTTAGTTTTTCAACATTTAAGCTAGCATTATGTTAAGATCTTTTCACTGAGAGAATAACAAGTACAGCAATAAAACATGAGCACATCACAAGAGACAAGAGACACAAATATTTTAGGAGGGGAAACCATAAATGGAGAAAACCCCTCAACTTCCTCTAAGATAGTATCACCACAAGATGTGATCCCAAAATAGTAAGATGACCTCCCAACACAACAGCAGCCTTCTGTCTTCTGTCAAGCCAAAGTATTTCCTTCTCCAAAGGTGCGCCACACTTGAGAGAGCAAGTGATGTAATTCACAAGTGATAAATAGAGAGACTCTCACTCTCTATTTATATTCTTCCGTTGACTTGAAGTGCACTCAACCATGTAGGCTTAACTTACAATTACTTACTCGAGCCTACACCTTAATTAGTGTATAATAACCCAAGTGCCCCGAAACTGTGGGGACTTACCTAATGACTTGACAAGACTTGTTTACATTAATAATCCTCCCGATCGGAACATCGTTGTAAGACAATATGACTCAAAAACATCCCGGAATAAACATCGGGTTACAATATATAAAATACATATAAGAATGCATTCCGAAGTTACATATACATCAACACTCCCTCTTAACTAGGAAGGTATTCTTTCAACACAATTTTCAGCACTGGTCTTCTTCTTTGTATCACTAGATCATGTTCGTCTTCAAGTCATCTCTGTCATCAAGTCTTCTTCGTCTTCAAGTCATCTTCGTCTTCAAGTCATCTGGATCTGGATCATCTCTCGATCTGGATCATCATAAAATGGCATCACTGGATCTAGATCATCACTCTATCTGGATCAACATCACTGGACTGGATCTGGATCATCTCTCGATATGGATCATCACTGTTGGATCTGGATCATCACTCGATCTGGATCTCTCGGAGTCATCATAACTGGATCTGGATCATAGCTCGATCTGGATCTCCACTGTTCATGATCATGTGTATACTATCTCGTCATAGGAAGTTCTACAGAGCCAGCCCTTTTTCATGCTGGATGTACCATCTACTCAGAGCTAGTCCTTTTTCATACTAGATGAGTCTTCATAGAGCCAGCCCTTTTTCATGCTGGATGTGGCATCCACACAGAGCTAGTCCTTTTTCATACTAGATGTGTCTTCCCAGAGCTAGTCCTTTTTCATACTAGATGAGGCATCACAGGGCTGGTCCTTTTTCATACCAGATGTGGCATCCACACAGAGCTAGTCCTTTTTCATACTAGATGTGTCTTCCCAGAGCTAGTCCTTTTTCATACTAGATGAGGCATCACAGGGATGGTCCTTTTTCATACCATATGTGGCATCATAGGGCTGGTCCTTTTTCATACCAGATGTGGCATCCACACAGAGCTAGTCCTTTTTCATACTAGATGTGTCTTCCCAGAGCTAGTCCTTTTTCATACTAGATGAGGCATCACAGGGCTAGTCCTTTTTCATACCAGATGTGGCATCACAGGGCTGGTCCTTTTTTATACCAGATGTGGCATCCACACATAGCTAGTCCTTTTTCATACTAGATGTGTCTTCCCAGAGCTAGTCCTTTTTCATACTAGATGAGGAATCCTGACCATGGAAGGAACCAATCCTCTCACCATGTCACCGCCCTTACATCCGACCATGGAAGGAACCAATCCTCTCACCATGTCGGAATGGCACTGCACTTATATCCGACCTGCTCGTCGGAATGGCCAACACTCATATCTGACATGGAAGGAACTTAATCCTTTAGCCATGAACACAATGGTTCAGCCCTTACATCTGATCAAGTGGAAACACATCCCTCTATCACATCAGAATGGCTACTCAGTCCTACACTGAGTTATCCTGGTAACTGACCAGGTGCCTCCATTCCTAGAATGGCAATTTCCCTTACATCTGTCCTACTCGACAGAATGGCCAGCACTCATATCTGACATGGAAGGAAGCAACCCTATCACCATGATAGAATGGCTCAGCCCTTATATCTGACCTACTCGTCAGAATGGCTATGGGTCTCATCACTGTCTCGGGGAGGAAGCCTCGATCTGAAGAACACCAAGTCTCTCTCTGAAGTACTCGAACTTCAGCCTAGCAAATGGATTCATCAATACATCAGCTATCTGTTCCTCTGTCGCAACATACAGGAGATTCACTGCTCCTCTCTGCACCATATCCCTGATATAGTGATACTTGATCTCGATATGCTTTGACTTGTCATGAAACACTGGATTCTCTGACAACTTCACGCAACTCTAGTTGTCACAATGTATACAAGTAGCATCTAACTGGAGATCAAATATATCAGACAGTAGCTTCCGTAGCCATACTGCCTCACAACTAGCTGAACAAGCTACGACATACTCTGCTTCAGTTGTACTCAGTGCCACACAGGATTGCTTCCTGCTAAACCAAGAGATCACACTTGATCCCATACTAAAGAAACATCCCAAAGTACTCTTCATGTTGATGGCACCGCCTGCCCAATCATCTGATGATACATTGTAGCATCAACCGACTCTGACGAAGCATCACTCAATAGCTTCAGGTTCGATTCCATAGGTGTGGTCATGCAGTCCATCATCCTGAATCTCTTCAGGATCTCTACTGCATACTTCCCTTGTCCAAGGAAGATCCCATCTGTACTCTGCCACACCTCCATGCCTAGAACAGTAGTGCATCGACACATAACAGGAGCATCACTGGTCTTCCACCTTCAACCTTGGATCAAAGGTTTGAATCCACTTTACTCTCAGTAAAGCCTAGAATCATCAGTATTCTGCCCATCCTATCGTACCATGTCAAACCTCAGGATCTTCTACAATCACTCCCTCTGAAGCGGAGCATCATACTCCCTCTGTCTTCCGTACTCTATGCACTGAAACATTCTGTACTGGAGTGACAAGTAGTATCCATATAGGATCACTAGATACTAAGATCCTCTATCTTGAACTTCTTCAAAAGTTCATCTTGCATCCATCTGAGAGCTTGTCATCCTCTATCAACCTTGTAGCAAAGGTTAAGATATTCATTAAGCTCATCATGTATGTCTTTCAACTCTTAATGGTTGCAAATGTCTCTTCGTAGTCTAGGCCTTCCTTTCATGAGAAGCCTCATGCTACGAATCTTGCTTTGTATCCCACGATGTTTCCATCTACTGCATGATGGAACTATGAAATTCTCTTCAGGTCTCGATACTGCGCCCTGACATCATTCTTCTTGAACTGGTCTTCCCTTTCTTCTTGATGGCTGGAAGGTTTTGCATCAATGATGTCACTGCGCTCGTCATATTATTCTTCATTTTGAAATGTCGTCACTTGTTCTTCGAAACAAGTCTTCATTCTACTTTTCTTGTAGGTGATTATGTATACGATCTTTCCTACAATTCAAATGCAATTGTATGGTTAGAAACATTTCATAAGGAATATTTATACTGGCAAACACTTATGCATAAATATATGATCATGCAGCTACTTTAGCCAATACAACATTCATCCATATCTCATTGAAACTTTCTAGATGCCTTCCATCTCTACCAGGACAACATTGAGATTGTGCACTAATCCAATATGTCAGCAAAGAGGTTTCATTCTAGATAAGTAGCAATGGATAATTTGTATAGCCCCATGAGCTACTTACCCATCACATGCATATTAGTAGTATCTTGTCATTAATGCAAAACATCCTATCATGCATAATACAATAACTGAATATAAATAAATGCATAACAAAATAATATAATGAAATGACAATTGAATACTTATCTTTATTTGTTTCGAGGGTAGACTCCTTCTTGATCCTTCAGCTTCATCGTCTTCTTCATTCATAGTCGCATCATTTCTTATCCAAATGCTGAGGTGGATAAGAGGTTCTTCAAGAGTTGATTTCTTCATATTCCTCATTGCTTGAGGGATCTTCTTTGGATGGTGAGATCTTGATCTCCATTTGCTTCCATCTTCTCTTCTCTTCTTATGAGTCGAGCTTCTTCTTGTTTATAGAGTCTGCTGAAAGTAATCACTTCCTTCTGGAATACATTCCTTGAATGAATGAATTCTATGATCCTGGGAGGCCATTCAAGGTGGCCATCACCACTTTTGCATTCTTCACTTTTTCTTTTAACGCTTCAAGTTGTTCTTTGATTTGAGAGACTCTTATGACTGCATGGTCTCTGCATTCTAGATCTTCACATTCTTCAACTGGATTCTTTAGGTCATATTCTGATTTTGTTCTTCCCTTCAAATAGCTTGAGATTCAGGAAGACCTTCAACATCTTTGCTTGCAATAGGTAGTGCTCTGTAATGCACATGTGCAAGCCTTCTATGTCAAAGCTCATTTCATGGATCAAGGCTTGTTCTGGATGGCCCTTCAATTTGTACAAGCCTCCTTCTTGTTCTTCAATCACTACCGCATCATCGATAGTATTTCCTTTTGGTCACATGATGACTTGACCATCTATGAATGCAGCCCGCATTCCTTTTGCATCAATGCTGAAATGGAGAGAAGGTTCTTCTTCAATCCTAGCACAAACAATACTTCTTTCATGGTTCGAGACTTACTAGAGTATAGCTTGTATGAATATTCCCCACTACCTTTTATTGGACATTGGTAGTCATCTCCTAGTCATTCATGTTCTGATAGTCTCACAAAAGATTTCTTGAATCCCGTCATATGTTTGGAAGCCCCACAGTCTATAAACCAATCATCACTTCCATGAGTAATGTTACCTATGAGAGATGATATCAGAACATATTCATCCTTGCTTGAAGAATCTTCACTTTCATATCAAGATCTCTTTATGGATGGTTCATCATCCTCTGGAGCATGAGCACGATGTCTTCTTTGGCCTCGTCTCCCTCTGAAACTGGAACCTCTATACTCATGAAGGTGTCCAATCCAGTTTCTTCAGAGAGATCATATACTTCCAGGCTTGGAGGTTGTCAACTTCTACAAGCTTGTCACCAAGCTGATGTGATAGATCACTTTGAAATGAGAACCTCAAAATGGAAATAGCAAAGGATTAGATCTTATCGATTTGAGGTGTCCGTCCTTGTCCCGGAGTTTGCTGATCTAGGGTTTGTCGCAGAAACCCTAATTTTCAAAACTTGGAATCTTTTAGATCTGATTGGATGAACCGATAGATCTCTTCAAATGGAGCTGTCCAATGTACTCCTTTTATGAAAACAGTGGAGGGAAGCTCCCGGAACAGGAAGCCCTAATTTTCCAATTTCTTCTGCAGAAATTCCTGTTACTATTTCTGTGATATCTCCGAAATTACTACTCCTCTGTGTCTGAAATTTATCACTGAGGTAACCTCGCATGTCCCTGATCCAACACTATAGGTTTCATCAGAATTGGTTTCACCATTTGGGATTTATGATCCTTTTACCAAGGTGACCTGTTACAGGACTGTTCAGAACAGCGAAGTTGTACGGCCTGCCACGTGTCATTGGTTCATCTTCTGAGTCTAAAATTCGTACCACAGAAATTACAGTCTATTCCCTTTCTGGAACATCTTCAGGAATTCCATTTGGACCTCTGTAACCCAATATGTTGTATATCTCCCCAGGTGTCCTGTTTATGGATGATTTCTAGAAGAGGATGGAACCCTAACTTGGAGAGATCATATATCCCAGAATATAGAGAATCAGAGCCTGAACTTTGGTAACAATGTTCATCAGGATTTTATCTTCATTCCCTACAATTTTTAGCTTCTGAGACTTCACCAATAGCGTAATATAGATACTGTACCAAAACTTATCAGTTTTAGTATTTAGGGTTTCTCCTAGCTAGGGGTCAAACTAGGGTTTGACTTTCCCGGAGATTTACCCAACCCAATTTCTTGATCCAGGTCTCTAAATTTTGGTTTTGATGAGGACAAAAATCCTATGCTGGTCTCACCCAAAAATTCCTCTTCTGTAGAAATCCCTAATTTCCACATCGAAACTGAAAATGATTGAAATTGAATTCCGCATCGACAGAAAGATGCACCCTTCAATGGAGAGTCATCCTAGCATACTTTTGCTGAAAATCTATGGAGGAAGATCCACAAAATAGGAAGCCCTAGTTTCTATAGCTGCACAATGTCTTCTTCTTAGGTTAGCTCTGATTCCATGTTAGTTTTTCAACATTTAAGCTAGCATTATGTTAAGATCTTTTCATTGAGAGAATAACAAGTACAGCAATAAAACATGAGCACATCACAAGAGACAAGAGACACAAAGATTTTAGGAGGGGAAACCATAAATGGATAAAACCCCTCAACTTCCTCTAATATAGTATCACCACAAGATGTAATCCCAAAACACTAAGATGACCTCCCAACACAACAGCAGCCTTCTGTCTTCTGTCAAGCCAAAGTATTTCCTTCTCCAAAGGGCGCCACACTTGAGAGAGCAAGTGATGTAATTCACAAGTGATAAATAGAGAGACTCTCACTCTCTATTTATATTCTTCCGTTGAATTGAAGTGCACTCAACCATGTAGGCTTAACTTACAATTACTTACTCGAGCCTACACCTTAATTAGTGTATAATAACCCAAGTGCCCCGAAATTGTGGGGACTTACCTAATGACTTGACAAGACTTGTTTACATTAATAATCCTCCTGATCGGAACATCGTGGTAAGACAATATGACTCAAAAACATCTCGGAATAAACATCGGGTTACAATATATAAAATACATATAAGAATGCATTCCGAAGTTACATATACATCAACACACTTAGCCCCTTTACAACACTTAGCCATTTTTTTCTGTCTTTAGTGTGTAAAATAAGATTTTTTTTCTATTTTTCCAAGTTGATATTTCCCTTATATAGTCACCATAAGAAAAACAAAGAGCATGGCTAGATATCCATTTCAATAATGAACAGGACCATATCATCTGATGATTTTTATCATCAATGGAACACCCCCTTATGAGCATTTCCAAGAGGTCTCTCAAACACTTTGTCTAACACTTAACCAGTTCTCTTCAAACCCTAGGTCACCAAGGTGATTTCATGTTTCCTTCAAACTTGGCAAGTGAGATTCCCAATGGTTATAGTTCAACAAGGTGAATCCAGAAAAAAACACTTTCATATTTTGTAGCTTCTTTCTCTCTCCTCAGCGGGCATTTTTCTGGAGCAGGGAAAATATGGCTCAGAGCCATTTTTTCTTTTTCTTTAGTCTGCAAAATAACATGTTTCTTCTATTTTCACAGGTTGATATTTTCGTTATATAGTCACAATGAACAGGACCATATCATCTGATGAACAGGACCATATCATATGATGAATTTTATCATCAAAGGAACACCCCCTTTCGGTCATTTCAAAGTGGCCTCTCAAACTTTTTGTCAAACACTTGAGCAGTTCTCTTCAAACCCTAGGTCACCAAGGTAATTTCATTTTTCCTTCAAATTTGGCAACTGATATTCCCAATGGGTATATTTCAACAAGGCAAGTCCAGAAAAACCACTTTCATATTTTGTAGCTTCTTTCTCTCTCCTAGGCGGGCATTTTTCTAGAGCAGTGAAAATATGGCTAAGAGGCACTTTTGGCAGATTGATATCTTCTTTGTGAAAGACTTTTTCGTCAGGCTAATTATATGGTTGGATGCACCATACAAGTTTCTAGAGATCTACGCTCTCATAATATTTTTATCATCAACCCATGAGTTGTGGCGGGCATTTCCCTAAGGCATGTTAGGCATATTTTACCAATAATTCATACTTGGACAATTTTTTATCTTCTCCTAGGCTTAGTCCAATTTCCCTAAACCACAGTTTTGGTAGGTCCATAAATTCTTCTTCAGGGTCTCTTTGGAAAAAATGAGACCATGATTGAGTAGAAAAAACAACATCCTAAAATATCCCCATGTGGTGCAGGCATTTTCTTCAACAAACCATTTGTGGCGGGAATCATCTTAAAGCTACTTGGACCAATATTCCCGCACTTGGACAATTTCCTGATTTTCACTAATTTGTCGTATTTCTCCAGAACTATTTCATAATGCAACAACAATGTTAACTTCATGCCAAATCGTCAAATATGCCATGCCATGCCATGTGGACATCAACCTTAATGCAGCCATCACTTAGCCCCTTTACAACACTTGGCCATTTTTTCTGTCTTTAGTGTGGGAAATAAGATTTTTCTTCTATTTTTCCAGGTTGATATTTTCCTTATCTGGTCACCATAAGAAAAACCAAGAGCAAGGCTATATATCCATTTCAACAATGAACAAGACCATATCATCTAATGATTTGTATCATCAATGGAACACCCCCTTGCGAGCATTTCTAGGTGGTCTCTCAAACACTTTGTCTAACACTTAACCAGTTCTCTTCAAACCCTAGGTCACCAAGGTGATTTCATTTTTCCTTCAAACTTGGCAAGTGAGATTCCCAATGAGTATAGTTTAACAAGGTGAATCCAGAAAAACCATTTTATCTTCTTTAGCTTCTTTCTCTCTCCTTAGAAGGAATTTTTCTGGAGCAGTGCAAATATGGCTAAGTGGCACTTTTGGCAGATTGATATCTTTTTTTTCAAATACTCTTTGCTCTAGATAATTATATGGATGGATGAACCATACAAGTCTCTAGAGATATACACTCTCATAATATTTTTATCATCATTCTATGAGATGTGGTGGGAATTTCCCTAGGGCCAGTTAGGAATATTTTACCTATAATTCCATACTTGGACAATTTTTTATCTTCTCCTAGGCTTGGTTTGATTTCCCTAAACAACAATTTTGGCAGGTCCATAAATTGTTCTTCAGGGTCTCATTGGAAAAACTGAGACCATGGTTGAGTAGAAAAAATAACAGCCTACAATATCCCCATGTGGTGTGGGCATTTTATTCAACAAACCATTTGTGGTAGGCATCCTCTTAAGGATACTTGGACCAATATTCCCACACTTAGCCAATTTCCTGATTTTCACTAATTTGTTGTATTTCTCCAAAACAATGTCATAATGCAAAAATGATTTCAAATTCATGCCACGTCATCATATATTCCATGCCATTCCATGCATGCATCATCCTTAGTGCATGCATCAACCTTAATGCGGGCATCACTTAGCCCCTTTACAATACTTAGCCATTTTTTCTATCTTTAGTATGAAAAATAAGAATTTTCTTCTATTTTGTGAGGTTGATATTTTCCTTATCTGGTCACCATAAGAAAAACCAAGAACATGGCTATATATCCATTTCAACAATGAACAATACCATATCTTCTGATGATTTTTATCATCAATGGAACACCCCCTTGCGAGCATTTCCAAGTGGTCTCTCAAACTCTTTGTCTAACACTTAACCAGTTCTCTTCAAACCCTAGGTCACCAAGGTCATTTCATTTTTCCTTCAAAATTGGAAATTGAGATTCCCAATGGGTAGAGGCCAACAAGGTGAATCCATCAAGACCACTTTCATCCTTTGGAGCTTCTTTATGTCTCCTCGGTGGGCATTTTTCTGGAGCAGTGCAAATATGGCTGAGAGGCACTTTTGGCAGATTGATATCTTCGTACTGAAAGACTTTTTGGTCAAGCTAATTATATGGTTGGATGCACCATACAAGAATCTATAGATCTACACTCTCATAATATTTTTATCATCATCCTATGAGATGTGGCAAGCATTTCCCTAAGGCCTGTTAGGCATATTTTACCAATAATTCCATGGAAATTTTTTATCTTCTCCTAGTCTTGATCTAATTTCCCTAAATAACATTTTTTGCAATTTTTGCATGTTTTTATAGGTCTAATTTCCCTAAACCACATTTTTTCATGTGGGCATGCATTTGAGTAAATTAATCCAAAATTGACTTGCTTTAGTAAAATCCATGCACATGCCTAATTTCATTTTCCCACATCTCAACTTGTCATACACGTGTTGAATGTATTGAGTGTAAAATATGTCATATAATCGTATAAACCTGTAAATGGCAGATTTTCCTTTTCCCTACCTGTCATATTCTGAACTTTCAACCGAGTGTCAAATACATCACTTAACAAACCATCAAATTCTATGATTCGATGAACCTGAATCGAGTCAGATTCCGACGGCATTGAGAATGACTGCATCACCCAAATTTTAACTCGGCATTTCATCGTGATTAACCTTTTTTTCCCACCTTTCAATTATTCCAAGGGCCAACACAATACACATATCCATATTTGGCCTGACCCCATGGATTCCTTCCTAGAAGCTGCATTCAACTACCAATCATGTTGCTTCTTATGTAAGATTGATAAATAGGGGCCACTGTTATCAACAGGCTATGCAGTATTCAATCCATTCTCTATGTTCATTAGTTTTTGTCTAGTATGGCCGTAGATGTGCACAAATTTAAGTTCACTGAGAATTGTTACACTAGTATAATATCTCATCAGAACCACAAGTCTGTGATAAAAATATGTAATATAGAATCCATATAACATTTATTTTGCATTAATAAAATTATGGGTACTATTCCTAGTTTTGCATTTGTTCATTTTCTGATTATCTAAATTTCATCACCCTTAAATCCTGCATTTGTGATCCACTAGTTACCTCGGAATATCCATCCCTCTAGTCATGAATAGGAGTAAGACGCATAGTAAGTCCTATTGAGGCAGGAGCGCATCTTTGAAATTCTAAGGAGAGGCTGAAAAAATGATGTTTGCAACATTAATGGGACATTGATAACTTTAGTAGGCTCTGTTTATGTACAGAACAAGAATGAAAAAAAGAGAGAGGCCAAGGAGACAAGCATAAAATGAAGAAATGCTATGGGGAAGTCTTGATACTTTGTGCATATCTAGAAAGGACTACACTAGCAATATTTTTAACTGGATAAATCTTGTTCACTTCCCACAAAATATTATCCAATATATCAATGATTTTAAACCATAGTTACTAACAGGTTATTCCATAGTTATCATGTTCAAACGTGATGAAGGAAGATAATTCTGATTTTAACATTGTACTAGTGAGACTCAAACTCATAACTTAATACATATTAGGTGCTCATGTTTTTATTGTGGATTGTAAGATCCAAATAGGATGAGTATGTCACCATGTCGAGTCCTAGTGATCTAGGGCATGCTATAAATCACCTCCTTTAGGAGAAAATGAACAGTAAAATCCCAACTCTCACAGAATAACAATACAGAATGGAGAACCACATAAATTTTACAATTCTTGAAGGGACTGACTACAAATTGAAATGTATTTAATTTCACAACTCTCTTATGTAGGAAGAACACTAAGAGTCAAAGAAAGTGACAAACCTATGGAGCTAGAAACTGTTCATAGCCAACATCACAAGAATATTGTGCTCCTGTCTTGGGTTTTGTACCATTCCATTGTTTTATATATATTTTCAAGGCCTTGGTCATGCTTACCAAATTCCTACAATCACATAAAAGTCAATGTAGCATTTCAACTACTTTTCCAATCTACCAGCTAAGAAAACAGTTAAAATATTAAGCACCAAATCTATAAATTAATTGTCCAAGATCATCTATGCTAGTTTATTCATCATATAAAATACGAAACAAACACTAGTTAGTTATATACTAAACAAAGTACATGTTTATTATTAAATGGTTTTCAAACCAAAAAATAATTGGTTTAAAATTTTGAATAGGAGTTATCCCTTTAATAAACCATTACAAGTTTTGTGTTCTATCTGAGGAGATTATGTTTGTGACACTCATCTTTGAAAACTTGAACTGTTAAAGGAAGATAAAGTAAATATTATCCTTGTTATTTTGCTTCAAATTTGACTGTTTGAATTTGATAAAATACTAAAGATTATTTTGATTTAGCCCTCTTCAAATAAACTCTCACAATGAAGAATATTTTTTTGAATTTGATAAAAGTTACCTTGATTAGTACCAATTTAGAAAAATCTAGGAAATGCAGAATCAATTCAACTTCATAGATGTCATGATGGAGATAGCTAACAATAAGTGTCTAGATCTAATTTTTGATAAAATGTTCACTATTTAGTTAAGTGGGTAGTAAAATAAACACTTGTAATGAATAAATGTGGTTAATTTCAAGTTACTCCAATTCAATTATGAATAATTCTCAGTCATATAAGTTCTCTTTAATAATGACTAGATATTTCCCTCTCAGCTAGTTGTGGAAATCATAGTTATCAGAACCAGACCAGTCATCGAACCAACCGACCTCAAGAACTGGAACCGGATAAAAATCGGAGAAAAAACTAGATCACAAAGTTGGTCGACCAAAATACATACATACATACATACATACATACATACA
>LPNX010881546.1:0-111040 GCA_001517045.1 Pseudotsuga menziesii | reverse complement strand
ATATATATATATATATATGCATGTGCATCCATCATAATTCAAACCAATATACACAAATATGCATAGTTTCTCATGTATATAGCAAGTAAGAGTGCATAAAAGCAAAATAGCACCAAGTGCAATCCATATTTGAACCAAAGTACATTAAAAAATAGGCTATAAACTAGGGATTCTTCAAAAATTAGTTTTGAGGCCACTAACATCGATTTGAACAATCAGCACCACCCACATCAAGGTACATAGAGAGGTTGGTTTGATTAAATTCCAATCACATACCCTCATACATAATAGAATCCAGTGAAAACATTGCAAACCTGAAATCCTAAAAATAGTTAAGCCTGTTGAATTTTGAATGGGATAAAAAATTATACTTTTCTCATTTAAGTGCGATGAGGTTGGAACCACTCAAACATCCTAAAAAAATTATGGCATTGTTAAAATTTTAAGTAAAAGTGGAATTCTCCTTATCATTATAGAAAATGAAAGGTAAGGAAGATATCACTTTTAATTTAAGAACTTAATATTACCATTTAATATTGCCAATGATGACTAGGTCAAGGGTTTTCCTTTGTTCTCTACCTTTATATAGAAATAGAATTAGTAAGATCCTAAGGCTAGTTACCCCCCACCTCTCACTTAATTTTTTAATTTTTTAAGAAAAAAAATTGAAAAAAGCATGCCCCTGTATGGCATGTACAAAATTGACCGGTTTTGTACAAAACCATATGGTTTTGAGCAAGGAGATTGGTTTCGTATGCTAGGAAATACCTAAGATCCACACATAGGAAGCTATGGACATGAATCCCATTGGTAAATTATGTTTTTGTAACTTGACTTTCAAGATACCAATATCATTAAAATGTAACTTCCAAGCTATAGGAATTAGACAATTCTTCTTTACTATTGCAGCTATCCTCTTTATCATCATCGAGGATAGCTTGTATCACCTTGATCAAAGAGGATTTGGGATTATTATGTATAGAAGAAAAGAACGTCTCTTGTGGCACTATATGTCCTTGTTTTTAATGCTCTAGGTTAACATTTTGGATATAAAGTAAATTGGGTTTGATCAGAGGTACTTTCCTGCATTAGCACATGATAAATTTGGTCAACCTTCATTTTGCTAATGATTCCCTTCTTAACTATCCATGTTGATAAAGTATTCATGCAACATACCACAAGTTTTAATGCCTTCCATTTTGAACACTCCTTTTGTATTATCATTATGGCTTTGATTATGAAAACCAAGGCAAAAAATAAGTAGGATATACCTTCACAAATATCTTGACGATTAGTTTTCTAGATCTAATTGAACATGGTTGTTTTCACATAATGAGTCATTGACTATGGCTTTTTCACGTCCCTGGATGAGATGCAGGATCACATTACTTAATGGCATCAATAAAATTCCCATCCATTTGCATAATAATACTATCATGTTGTCTATAATATTCATAACTAGTTTAATGGTCCTGCTACCACCAATTGCACTATTATTATTTGCATTGCCCTTCTAAATCCATATTATGTTATAAAACAATCAAGAAAGGAAATATTTTTTATAGAGTCAAAGAAATTTCTAGAAAGCAACAATATGGCATATTAATTACAAGTAGAATTGTTTGGTTGGACGTCAATGAGCTACCCTGATACTCAAAATTGTAATACGAGTCAGAGACCCTTTAAACATGAAGGTAATATGGAGGACCTGCATGATATACTGTATAGTTTTCAAGCATGGTGCATCACTTATGTGCAAGTAGAACCACAAGAAAAATAATGTGCTCAGTTTTACATACATATCGATTGGTGTTGCTTATTTCTGGAAAAAATCAAATGTTTATTCTATTCAATGTTGTTAGTTTTTCATCATATAAGCTAGCATTATGATCTTAGGATCTTTTCATTGAGAGAATAACAAGCACAGCAATAAAACATAAGCACATCACAAGAGACAAGAGACACAAAGATTTTTCCTTGGGGAAACCATAAAGGAGAAAACCCCACAACTTCCTTAGAGATAGAATCAGCACCAAAATAGTAAAATCCCAAAACAGTAAGATGCACTCCCGACAGTAGTAATCTTCTTCTTGTCTAGTCCCAGTGTATTTCCTTCCTCACTAATGCGCCACACTTGAGTGAGTGAGTGATGTGTTGCAAGTGATAAATAAAGAGGCTCTCACTCTCTATTTATATTCTTCCGTTCACTTGAAGTGCACTCCATCATGTCGGCCTCACTTAACAATTACTTACTAGAGCCGACATCTCTAGGAGTGTCTAATAACCCTCGTGCCCCGCCACTTGTGGGGACTTTGCCTCCTCCGACCAATAGGAGGGTAACATAATGGTGGGGACTATTGCCCTGACTTACAATCACTCACCTAGGTCCGAATTCACTAGGATATTCTAATAACCCAAGGGCCCCATAACTGTGGGGACTTTAACCCTTAACCAATAGAAGGGTTACCCACAATGACTTGACATGACTTTATCATTATAGAAACTTCCCGGAATAAACATCGGGTTATGACATGACTCAAATACATTACAAAAGATAAGAAATACAAGTGAATACATTCCGAAGTTACAATTACATCAACACTCCCTCTTAACTAGGAAGGTATTCACTCGACACAATTTATCAGCACTGGTCTTCTTCTCTGTATCAGTTGGATCATCTCGTCATCTGCATCTTGAGTCTTTTGAGTCTTCAAGTCATATTCATCTTCGATTCATCTTCACTGGATCTCGATCATCACTCGATCTGGATCATCATGGAACATCATCACTGGATCTGGATCATCTCTCAATCTGGATCAACATCACTAGACTAGATCTAGATCATCATGATTGGATCTGGATCATCACTCGATCTAGATCATCACTACTAGATCTGGATCATCACTCGATCTGGATCATCACCGGCTGTCATCACTGGATCTGGATCATTACTACTGGATATGGATCATCACCGGCTGTCATCACTGGATCTGGATCGTCACTAGTGTTATCTCATGATTCTTCTTGTCACAGGAAGTTCTATAGAGCCAGCCCTTTTTCATGCTGGTTGTAGGCCTACCCATCATGTAGGTCTTCACCCATCACTTACATCTGACCTACTCGTCAAAAAGGCACATCCATCCAGACAGGAACACATCGTATCATAGTGATGGAGGACTCCCATCCAGACAGGAACACATCCTATCATAGTGATGAGATATTTCAGCACTTACATCTGACCTACTCGTCAGAAGGGCACATCCATCCAGACAGGAACACATCTTATCATAGTGATGGAAGACTCCCATCCAGACAGGAACACATCCTATCACAGTGATGAGAGATTTCAGCACTTACATCTGGCCTACTCTTCAGAAGGGCACATCCATCCAGATAGGAACACATCCTATCACAGTGATGGAAGACTCCCATCCAGATAGAAACACATCCTATCACAGTGATGAGATATTTCAGCACTTACATCTGAGCACGTGGGAACACATCCCTCAGTCGCTCCAGAAAGGCTCTGCACTTACATCCATCCAGACAGGAACACATCCTATCATAGTGATGGAAGGGATTGCACTCACATCTGATCCTACGAGAACACATCCCAGCAGTCATATCAGAATGGCCCCAAGTCCTCGACTAAGCTACTTGGTAACTGACCAAGCACCTCCATTCTCCTAGAGAATGGCAGTTTCCCTTACATCCGACCTTCTCGTCGGAATGGCCAACACTCACATCTGACATGGAAGGAACTTAATTCTTTAGCCATGACAGAATGTTTCAGCCCTTACATCTGATCAAGTGGGAACACATCCCTCTATCACATCAGAATGGCTACTCAGTCCTACACTGAGTGATCCTGGTAACTGACCAGGTCCCTCCATTCCTAGAATGGCAATTGCCCTTACATCTGTCCTGCTCGACAGAATGGCCAGCACTCATATCTGACATGGAAGGAACCAATCCTCTCACCATGACAGAATGGCTCATCCCTTACATCTGACCATGGAAGGAACCAATCCTCTCACTATGTCAGAATGGCTATGGGTCTCGTCACTTTCTCTTGGAGGGAACCTCGATCTAGAGAATGCTAAGCTTCTCCCTGAAGTACTTGAACTTCAGCCTAGCCAATGGATTCATCAATACATCAGCTATCTGTTCCTCCGTTGCAACATACTGGAGCTTCACTACTCCTCTCTGCACCATATCTTTGATATAGTGATACTTGATCTTGATATGCTTCGACTTGTCAAGGGACACTAGATTCTCTGACAACTTTACATAACTCTGGTTGTCACAATGTATACAAGTAGCATCCAACTGGAGATCAAATATATCAGACAGTAACTTCCACAGCCATACTGCCTCACAACTAGCTAAACAATTTGCGACATACTCTGCTTCAGTTGTACTCAGTGCCACACAGGATTGCTTCCTGCTAAACCAAGATATCACACCTGATCCCATACTGAAGCAACAACCTGAAGTACTCTTCCTATTGATGGCACTACCTACCCAATCTGAATCAACATAACCCTCTAGGTTAATCTTCTAATTTGCATCATACTTGAGCCCATACTCAACTATACCCCTGTATGATTTGCAACCATCAGGTGAACATGTCTCAATGTGTTCACAACAAAGCAAATATCTGGTCTCAAGTACATCAAGGACCCAATCATCTGACGATACATCGTAGCATCAACCGAATCTGATGAATCATCACTCAACAACTTCAGGTTTGATGCCACAGGAGTGGTCATGCAGTCCATCATCCTGAAGCTATTCAGGATCTCTACTGCATACTTCCCTTGTCCACACCTCCATGCCTAGCAAATAGTGCATTGACACATAACAGGAGCATCACTAGTCTTCTGCCTTCAACCTTGAAGCAAAGGTTGGAATCTGCTTTACTCTCAGTAAAGCCTAGATTCATCGGTGATCTATCCATCCTATTGTACCATGTCGAACCTCAGGATATTCTGTAGTCACTCCCTCTGAAGAAGAGCATCATACTCCCTCTGTCTTCAATACTCTATGCACTGAAATATTCTGTACCGGAGTGACAAGTAGTATCCATCTAGTGTATATACTTGCATCTTCAACCTTGTAGCAAAGGTTAAGATCTTCATCAATCTCATCATGTATGTGTTTCACATGGGTGTTTTCTGAACTCGTACAATGCCTTCTTTCATTTGCACACATGATTATGCATGTCATGTGAATTCACTTCTAGTAGCTATAAATGTTTCTTTGTAGTCTATGCTTTCTTTTCATGAGAAGCCTCGTGCTACAAATCTTGGTTTGTATCCCACGATGTTTCCATCTACTGCATGATGGAACTACTCAGGTCTCGATACTGCGCCCTGACGTCATTCTTCTTGAACTGGTCTTCCCTTTCTTCTTGGTGGCTGGAACATTCTGCATCAATGATGTCACTGCACTCGTCATATTATTTTGAAATGTCGTCACTTGCTCTTCGAAACAAGTCTTCATTCTTCTTTGCTTGTAGGTGATTATGTATGCGGTCTTTCCTACAAGTCAAATGCATTTGTATGGTTAGAAACATTTCATAAGGAATATTTATACTGGCAAGTTATTATGCATAAATATATGATCATGCAACTACTTTAGCCAATACAACATTCATCCATATCTCACTGAAACTTTCTAGATGCCTTCCATCTCTACCAGGACAACATTGAGATTGTGCATTAATTCAATATGTCAGTAAAGAGGTTTCATTCTAGATAAGTAGCAATGGAGAGTTGTATAGCACCATGAGATACTTACCCATCACATGCATATTAGTATCATATTGTCATTAATGCAAACATCTTATCATGCATAATACAATAACTAAATATAAACAAATGCATAACCAAACAATATCATGAAATGACAATTGAATAGTTATGTTTATTTGTTTCGTGGGTAGAATCCTTCTTGAGCCTTCAGCTTCATTGTATTCTTCATTCATGATAGCATCGTTTCTTATCCAAATGCTAAGGTGGATAAGAAGTTCTTAAAGAGTTGAGTTCTTCATATTCCTCATCGCTTGAGGTATCTTCTTTGGAAGGTGAGAGCTTTATCTTCATTTGCTTCCATCTTCTCTTCTCTTCTTATGAGTCGAGCTTCTTCTTCTTCCCAGAGTCTGCTGAAAGTAATCACTTCCTTCTGTAACACATTCCTTAAATGAATGAATTCCACGATCCTGGGAGGCCATTCAAGGTGGCCATCACCACTTCTGCATTCTTCACTTTTTCTATTTTACCACTTCAAGTTTTTATTGATTTGAGAGACTCTTATGACTGCATGGTCTTTGCATTCTGGATCTTCACATTCTTCAACTGGTTTCTTAAGGTCATATTCTGATTTCTGTTCTTCCCTTCAAATAGCTTGGTCAAAGAATCAAAACATCTTTGGTGTATTTAAGGAAGACACTTGTAGTACAAGTTGATTCATGACTGAATCATCAATGATATTCCGGGCTTTGACCAATTTCTTCTTGTGAAAGACTTCTAGCCTCATCTCCCTCTGAAACTGGAACCTCTCTACTCATGTAGGTGTCCAATCCATTTTCTTCAGAGAGATCATATACTTTCAGGCTTGGAATTTGTCAACCTTCCCAAGCTTGTCATCAAGCTAATGTGATAGATCATTCTAAAATGAGAACCTCAAATGAAAATAGCAAAGGATTAGATCTTACCGATTTGAGGTGTCCATCCTAGTTCTGGAGCTAGCTAAAATAGGGTTTGTCACATAAACCCTAATTTTAAAAAGTTGGAATATTTTAGATGTGATTGGATATACAGATATATCTCTTCAAATGGAGTTGTCCAATGTACTCCTTTTCTGAAAACAGTGGAGGGAAGCTCCCGGAACAGGAAGCCCTAATTTTCCAATTTCTTCTGCAGAAATTCCTGTTAATGTTTCTGTGATATATCTGAATTTATTTCTCCTATGTGTCTTAAACTTTGTACTGAGATACACTATCATGTCCCTGATCCAACACCATAGGTTTCATCAGAATTGGTTTCACCATTTGGGATTTATGATCATTTTTCCAAGGTGACCTGTTACAGGACTGTTCAGAACAGCAAAGTTGTATGGAATGCCACGTGTCACTAGTTCATATTCTGATTCTGATATTCAGAAAACTAAAAGTAAAGTCCATGTCCTTTCTGTAACATCTTCAGTAATTCCATTTCATTAGAGGAAATTTGGGGTCTAAAATGGGCCTTATAAGAAAACATGCCAAAATAAGCTTTTGTGAGTTGGAATTCAAGAACCAATAGAATTTCAATAAAATAAGTCAACCATAATGGTTGAATTGAGATATTTGTCATTAAAAAAACTACTTTTTTGTTCGTATTTTCGACATATCTCATTGTGTTTTTACTCAAATTTCGATCGTGAGAGCTCGTTGGATGCGGAATTTGATTCCACATCCAACGAGTACCCACACTGCATACTTTTGACGGACCCCGCTACCCCAAACACAAGAAATACCTGAAAAAATGTGATGATGACATCATCATCATCTTTTTTCAGGTATTTCTTGTTTTTGGGGTAGCGGGGTTCATCAAAAGTATGCATTGTGGGTACTCGTTGGATGCGGAATCAAATTCCGCATCCAACGAGCTCTCCCGATTGAAATTTGAGTAAAAACACAGGGAGATATGTCGAAAATACAAACACAAAAAGTAGTTTTTTTCTTTCTTCCTCCAAAATTAATCAATATTATTTTATTATTTTACTATTTTAACTATTATTTTATTATTTTCCTTAGGAGGCCCATTTTAGACCCCAAAATTCCTCTAATGGGACCTCTGTATCCCAAGATATTGCAGATCTCCCCAGGTGTCCTGTTTAAGGATGAATTCTGGAAGAGGCTGGAACCCTAACTTGGAGGGATCATATCTCTCCTAATATAGAGAATCTGAGGCTGATTTTTGGACACAGTGTTCATCCAAATATTATCTTCGGTCCCCACAATTTTCTGCTTCTGAGACATCGTCAAACTTGGAATATAGCAAATGTACCAAAACTTAGCAGTTTTAGCATTTAGGGTTTTTCCTAGCTCGGGGTCAAACTAGGGTTTGAATTTCCCAGAGTTTCACCCAACCAAATTTCTTTATCTAGGTCTCTAAGCTTCGGTTTTGATGAGTATAACAATCCTATGCTGGTCTCACTCAAAAATTCATCTTCTGTAGAAATCCCTAAGTTCCACATCGAAAACTGAAAATGCTCGGAATCGAATTCCGCTTCGATAGAAATATGCGCCCTTCAATGGAGAGTCATCCTAGCATACTTTTACTGATGGATTGTGGAGAGAGACCCAAAAATTAAGAATCCCTAGCTTCTGTATCTGCACAATGTCTTCTTCTCAGGTTAGCTCTGATACCATGTTAGTTTTTCATCATATAAGCTAGCATTATGATCTTAGGATCTTTTCATTGAGAGAATAACAAGCACAGCAATAAAACATAAGCACATCACAAGAGACAAGAGACACAAAGATTTTTCCTTGGGGAAACCATAAAGGAGAAAACCCCACAACTTCCTCAGAGATAGAATCAGCACCAAAATAGTAAAATCCCAAAACAGTAAGATGCACTCACGACAGCAGTAGTCTTCTTCTTGTCTAGTCCCAGTGTATTTCCTTCCTCACTAATGCGCCACAATTGAGTGAGTGAGTGATGTGTTGCAAGTGATAAATAGAGAGGCTCTCACTCTCTATTTATATTCTTCCGTTCACTTGAAGTTCACTCCATCATGTCGGCCTCACTTAACAATTACTTACTAGAGCCGACATCTCTAGGAGTGTCTAATAACCCTGGTGCCCCACCACTTGTATGGACTTTGCCTCCTCCGACCAATAGGAGGGTAACACAATGGTGGGGCCTATTGTCCCAACTTACAATGACTCACCTAGGGCCGACTTCACTAGGATATTCTAATAACCCAAGGGCCCCATAACTGTGGGGACTTTAACCCTTGACCAATAGAAGCGTTACCCACAATGACTTGACATGACTTTATCATTATAGAAACTTCCCGGAATAAACATCGGGGTATGACATGACTCAAATACATTACAATAGATAAGAAATACAAGTGAATACATTCCGAAGTTACAATTACATCAACAAATGTAAAGTCCAGGTCTTGGCACACCTGATACACAATTTCTAATCCCGACGAAGACTAAGAGGTTGAAGAATTTAATGAGGATGTTCAAGTAAGAAATTTAATATTTCGACACCATAATGTCAACAAAATTATTGTAAGATATATATTGATCTTGTAGATGAGAATCAGACCTTTTTAGATAATTATATGTGATTATCAAAGCCAACACAAGATGAGTTTGTTGTGATCCTAAAGATATACAAGAAGGAACCCAAAACATACCAGAAAAATCCTGCAAATGGGCAGAAAGCTTGATAATTAATGTTCTGAATATGTGCATTTGATAATTTTGTCAGTATGAGCCTAAGCCTAGGTAACCCCCGCCTCTCACTATTATTTTGGTTTTTTAAGAAAAAAAATTGAAAAAAAACACACCCTGTATGGCCTGTACAGGACCGACCGGTTATGTACGAAACTAGTTGGTTTTGAGCAAGGAGGTCGGTTTTGTATCCTAGGTAATTTATAAGATTCAAACATAAGAATCTATGGAAGAGGATTCCTTTGGTAAATTATGCTTATGTAACTTGACTTTCAAGACACCGATGTCAGTCAAATGGAACTTCAAAGTGATAGGAATTATGCCTTTCTTATTTACTATTGTAGCTATCTTCTTTATTGTCATCAAGGATAGCTTGTATCAGCTTACTCAAAGAGGATTTGGGATTATTTTGTATAGCAGACAATAACGTCTCTTATACCTGGCACTATATGTCCTTGTTTTTGATAGAGTAATAGAAAGTTCTAAAAATCAACAATAGGGAATATTAATTACGAGTAGAATTGTTTGTATGGATGTCCAAGAGCTCCCTGATACTCATAATTGTAATACAATTCTGAGACCCTTTAAATAGGAAGGTAATATGGAGGACCTGCATGATAGAATGTATAGTTTTCAAGCATGGTGCATCACTTCTATTCAAGTATAATCACAAGAAAAATAACGTTCTAAGTTTGACATACATATTGATTGGTGTTGCTTATTTATGGAAACAATCAAATGTTTCTTCTCTTCAGTGTAAATTTCAGGTCTTGGGACACCTAATACAAGATTTATGATCCCGATGCATACCAAGAGATTGAATAAGTTAATGAGGATCTTCAAGTAAGAAATTTTGATATTTCGACACCATAATGTCAACATAATGATTGTAAGAGATTTGTTGAGCTTGTAGATGAGTATCATACCTCTTTAGGGCATTATATGCAATTGTCAAAGCAAAAGAAGGTTGAGTTTATTATGATCCTGAAGATATGCAAGAAGGAACCCAAAACATAAAAAAACAATCCTGCACATGGGAAGAAAGCTTGATAATTATTTTTCTAACTGTATGTACATTTGGTTAATGTGGTGTCATGCCATATAATGTATATGCATACTATAACATTTTTTCCTTCACTCTATTCTAGTTTGCTGATATATTCCAGACTGTTGTGGCCCATTTTTCTGCCTAGGGGATTTCTATGTGATATGGTTGGAGTGATTACTATGAGAGGATTTTATATTTTTTCCTTGTTCTACTATTATGCCATGTCAAATCATGATGATCATGTATTACTTGATACTATACTAGACTATCTAATGTTACTACATGTTACATTGTATTTTATTGTTTTGATGAGTATAGCTAGTAGTACATTGCATAGGATGACAAGGGTGAAGGGTTGTTGATTTAATGGAATACCATGCACCAAAATGACTACTCTAAATTTTGTATTTCTAAGGACTATTCCCCCTTCTTTGGTTCCATCTTTTAGCATTCATCACTTCATCCATACTACTCCATATTGTGTTAACATCCCATGGGATTGAAGTTGATTGATTGACTCTTGATCTCCCCCATTGTGGATCTTTCATCATCTTTGATTTACTATTACATAACTATGTCTAAGGGTTTCTATGTTGTATCAAATCCTCAGTGCATGAATATTCAGGTATGCTGAATGCTCCTCATGGACGATTATCAATAGTCAAGAAGAGCTACAATTGGCCCTTCTACTAAGAACCAAAATTCCTTATCCTATTGTTATAAAATGGTTAACAATTGAAAGAATAGGTAATCCCTATTGGGGCAATGGACAGTCGCTAGAAATAGGTGCTATACCTATTTGCATACATATTCTTTGATAGATAATAGGAGTTCATTCTTGACTCTTAATAGACTAGTTTCACATGTACAATTATGTTAGATGGTTTTTCTTATGGGAAGGGTAGACCATGGGACCCTACTATATATTTTGATTTCTTGTCCTAGAGGGGCATGTTTATTAAATCTATGGATGCATTAGCTCATGTAAGAATGCTGCACTTTAATGTTATTTTTTAGAGGGTTTCATCGTGGTTAATAGGGATAAAACATGTTGTATAAGTCATGACTAATAATGAAACTAATTATATAAAAGGGATACAACATGATTTGTAAGTCATAACTGATAATGCAACTAATTATACAGCCATTGGTAGCAGTATGCTACGATAAATATCCTAGTTTATTTTTATCAGCATGGGTAGCCCACTCCATATATTTCATGTAGGAGAATATTGACAATTAGAGTTTGTTAAGTGGTTGAGGAGGTTATGAGAATAACTAATTCAATATGTAATCATACCTTAGTACTTAACCAATTCGGATGTAGGGATTTGGTGATTCATGCAATCACTCAATTTGCTACAACTTTCATTTCTCTTCAATCAGTTTAAAGTCAAACAATGGAATTTACTAGAATGTTTGTTTTTGGGCAGTGGGTTTCTTCTCTATTCATCAAGAAAGAAGTATGATTACTCTTGCTAATTGCTACTCTTATTTATAGAGTTCTTATGGGAATCCACATAGGAGGTGTGCCCTTTGAGTGAACCTTTTGCATTAGTTAAAGGTTTGTAGTATGGTTGATGGAGGGAAGCCTCCCATGGGATATTTATATTAGGCCATGGATATGGATAACTTGCTAAGCAAGCTATTAGGGAATATTATTGAAAAAGGGGTGACAATATTGAAAAAAGAGTGAAATTTGGTGTGGCTAGAAGCCAAATGATTCAAAAAAAACTTTCCCTAGATAGATGATTCAACCAATTGTGCTAACCCTTGGGCCTTGGGGATTAACCTACCTAAACGTATCCACCCTACCCAAGTCAATCCATTTTCAAGTGCTACCTATGAATTCCAAATCTATGGATACCCACATACTGCAGCAACATAATTTCCATTATACAAGGAGATTCAACTATTGGATGAAGGAATATACACTATTCTTTACATAATACATTGAATCAAACTACATCAACAAAATAAATGACATAGTAAATTCTATGATTAATACTTATTTCTTGTTGAATATAGAAACTCGATACTTTTCTCTCAACATAAATGGTACCTTACTGAAATTGACTTCTGCTCCATTACAGGAAAAATTATTTTATAAATTTTGAATGCACATTGCATATATGAAGAAACTTGAAACCTTCTCAAAAAATGTAGCCCATTTCTAGAGAAACTAGTTCCCAGTCTAGACATAGAAAACAGTGATTAGAAACAACATTTTTGACAGGTTTTCCATTTATGAAGGGTGGTTTCACTCAAAAACACAACATGAATGGAATATGTTTAGTTACTTAGCTTTCAATTCATCATGTAGCTAATATAATTTGAGGGTATTTGAAAAAATACACCAAAATAAGAGGAACATAATAGAATATGAACACCTTGTAGCCAGGAATTTTGCACCTCCTGCGGACAGGAAATGTTCCTCTAGTTTGAATGGTTTAGATCTAGAACAAATGGTACACAACAGAATTGGAAGACATTCCCTAGAATAGGTGGAGATATGGAATCAGTCTCTTTGATGTAATAGTATATTTATTTTCTATAATAATGGTTCTTCACGGATGTACCCGCATAATCACATGAAAACAACAAACAAGATCAAAAAGCACCAAAATATGATCCACTATTCTATGTTGATGACTAAGGAATTCAACAATAAAATATACGATAATAACACAATATAATTTATGGGAAAGGAACCAATTTTGCATTAAATAATAAAGAATAAGTTTAAAACCTATGCCTTAGTGTTGATGTGCTCCTTCAAAAATCCAACATCTAGTCCCCAATAGCTCCAACTTTCTCCCTCAAGCTCACTCTACTGATTTAGACTAGAATGTCAAAGCAATGGCATAACTTTACTCTGCCCCAAACCATGGAGTATGATCCTTATTTTATAAGCTTGGGATGGATAGATATGGTTGATAAATTGGTGGGTGAGGTGGATAGGCGATCCCAAAAGGATGGATCTCGAGCCCAAATGGACCTAGTGAGTAGGGATAAGGGTGCCACGAAGCCTTATTTCGAAAAGCTTCATGATAACCTCTCTTTTTTCACTTTTTACCATGGGAACCACTTCTTCCTCACTGAGACAAAGTGGTGACAGGGAAGAACCACGCCTTTAAAAAAGGGAAAAGGAGGTGCCACCATTTACTGCTAATACATTATAGGTGGTGCTGAAGAAGATACCGCTCATTGACTAAAGGGTAGAAATGGTTCTAGATTTTCATATGCAGATTTGATGTATGGATCAATATTTTCACTTCACAACTTGGGATTAAGGGAAAATACTGAATTTTGGGACCTCATCACATGCTTATGATGAGATTTAGGTGTAACAAAATGCCCCGCAAAGCATGAGGCTGGAGGGATATGATAGGAGAGAGATTTGAAAGAGCAAGTCATCACTTTGAGGTAAGAATTGGCGTGATCGGATATCACTATCAACTAGGCATTAACAATACATTAATACTTTTGACTCATGAGAAAATATGTCTTCATCATGGGTGCAAACCAATACAAGGAAAATCCATGAGAGAGATTAACAAACATGGCTACTATAATACAACATATATCCATGTTATAGAGGACTCAAAATTGGACATAGCTACCAGATATACAATGTATATCTTGTTGGCACAACACAATAACAAAGCCTCATCGACAAGGGTTCTAGCTCTCTCGACGTCCTACAGCACGATCTCCCTGAGCATCGGCCTGAATAGGTTTTACCTTGCCTAGCAACGTCTACGAAGCAGACGAGGTCTCACCCGAGGCATTCAAGGGAGATCTATCAGAACTGAGTTTTTTATAGTGGGGAAGGAAGACATGGGGATCCGACTGGGGGGAACCATGACTTATGTGATCATCCTATCTTATCATAGCATTAATCATGAAACATCATGCCGCATTCAACAGTCACAAAGATTTAGTAGATCGCATTAACAAAGAGAGGAGAAACTAAATCACATCATTGCATCAGAAGCAGAATCATAGCATCATAACATATCTACATAAATTGCATTGCATCATTAGAACAAAAGAAGTACCGCCACATCATAACAGAAAATAGATAAAGATCGAACCATACTCAACACATCTTATATTAATCCTATGCAAATACGCCACATTACACCATCCTTATCCAAAACCGGAGAGTACATCAAAGGAAACCCAAAAAACAATCACAGTCAAGATGGAATAATCCTTAGCAAAGAGTGTGCTAGTTGCAATGCCAAAATCATGTATGTTTATCATTACAAAAATAGATCTATAAATAGGCTTACGCCTTCACCTCAAGGGTCCATTTTTAACTAATTTCTAACCACTACTGACCTATTACAACAAAATTAGGTCCACATATACATAAAATATTCAAAAAGTGGTTACTTCTCTGCTTATCGCGCCAAACAACCCTTGCACGGTACTACGTGAGGTTGCACAGCTTTCGTGACGTTGCGTAACTCACTCGCCCCAAACCCTTGCTAACAGGTCCCCAACATAGTTTTGTGGCTCGTCCTCAAGCCACGTCAAGTTGACAAGCTGTATGCGACATTTTTATCCTTAAAATCAGCAAATTGTTAGGCTACATCCTGAACTTAGAGTTGCACTTTAGCAATGGTATTCTGACAATTAATCACTGTTTTCTAGACCGGGTGCTCCTCAGTAGCCTTGCTATCAACCATTTTCCAACTCTCTTGAACAGCCTAAAATGTGACGACAACTTTAACAGCCAATTGGCCGTCAATATCTTGGAATTCATCAAGCTGCTCATGGCGCTTTTGTTGGCACTCTTGGGCATGGGCAGTGTGCTACTGGGCATCCTTCAGTTCGGTGGCTCAGGTGATTTGTACCATCAGTGGCATGTCCTTCAGTGTTGACTTCAAAGTTGTCAATTGAACCTCTGCTTCTTGCACCTGCATAGTGAGTTGGTCCAGCTACTCATCCTGAACAATAATCTGCCAAAACTGCGTGGTTTCCTCCATAATAGCTTTGGCCTCTTGCTCCATGTGTCCAAACTTAGTATCAATTTTCTTGAGGGAGGCATTACGCTCTACAACCTGCTCCAGTGGGATAGTGGGCTACACTCGAGCCTGAAGCAGCAAGTTATGGTCCTGAAGTTGAACCAAGGTCCACCCCAATAGTTGGGCCTTCTTGAATGGGGTGATCTTGGTGGTGGAATCAACCATTTCCTGGCAGGTTGCAAAGATATGTGACTCCAACTCACTATAACACACACACAATGACACTTGCTCCACAATCAGGAGATCCTACGCCTTCTTAAGATCTGTAATCTTTGCTGCATCTCAGCCTGTGTTGCCTTAAGCGTGTTGATTTCTTGTAATTTTTCTTCATCCAACTGTACACAGACCTGGTGCAGCTCCACATCATCCTTCTTCAACTGCTCAGTAGAATCTTGGGCTTCAACATAACCTTTCGTCAATGTCTATTGTCGTGCCACCAACTCCAGTGCGGCGCCATGCTACAACTCAACCAATTCTGTAGTGGACAGCTTATTCAAGTCTATATTCATGCCCTGGATTGGGTGCAACTGCTGAGAACCTTCTACATTTCCCACATCGATCGTAGTTAGGGGAACTTGCACGTTTCGAACTCGAGGCTCAGTGCTGATCAACAGGATATCCTGTAATAGAGATTGTGTCAATGGTTGCTTGGAAACAATATAAAAAATGGATTCTAGCTTACTTCTTACCATACCAAATTCTTCCTGGTTTGATTCACGGATTGTCGTGGTCGCGGATGTAGATGAATCCATGATGACCTTGATAAGCCTCTGCAATTGATCATCTAAGTTGGATTTAGTACCGTTTCCAGCCTTGTAATCCTCTCACCATTTGGTGCAAGTCTCCTCCTACATCCGCTGAGATGCATCTTCAGGATCCATGGATGCCTCATTGGCAGAGTCATGGGTGCTTAATTCCAGTGGGATAGGGTCTTCAGGGGATTCTTGTTGATGTATTTGTAATTTGGAATGTATTCATCTATGTATCTTATGTATTGTAACATTATGTTTATTCCAAGATGTATCTATAACGTAATTGAGTCATGTTTTCATGCCTCGATGTTTTGATCAGGAGGATCAATAATGTAAACAAATCATGTCAAGTCATTGTGGGTAACCCTCCGATTGTCTAAGGGTTAAATTCCCCGCAGTTCTAGGGAACTAGGGTTATTAGACTCTCTTAGTACATGTCGGCCCTAGTAGGGTTTTATTCATGCCAGGATTAATATAAATAGAGAGTTGGACTCTCTATTTAGTACACATCACAAACACACTCAAGTGTAGTGCATAGTTGAGGAAGGAGAAGACCCTGGGGCTAGATAAGAAGAAGGTTACTGCTGTCGAGAGATCACTTACTTTTTTGGGCTTTTGCTATTTTGGTGTTGATTCCATCTCTAAGAAAGTTGTGGGGTTTTCTCCATTTATGGTTTCCCCGAGGAAAAACACTATGTTCATTGTCTCTTGTGTTTGATTGCTGTACTTGTTATTCTCTCAGTTAAAGATCCTAATAATGCTAGCTTAATGTTGAAAAACTAACATGGTATCAGAGCTAACTTGAGAAGAAGACACTTTGCAGCTACAGAAACTAGGGCTTCCTATTTTTTGGATCTCTCTCCACATATTTTTAGAAAAATTAGGATGGAATAACTCTCCTCCCTAGGGTGCATCTTTCTGTCGAAGCAGAATCCAATTATGAGGTTTTTCAGTTTTGGACTCGACACTGCTGCCAAAAATTAAGGATTTTCACAGAAGAGGAATTTTTCAGTGATCCCAAGCCTGGATTGATCTCCTCCCCAAAATCAAAGTTAGGGATAAATTTCAAGGCATTTGGGTGGACAAAACTTCGGAAAAGCAAAACCCTAATTTGCTCTTGATCCAGTACTACGGGATTTCAGCTCCAAATCCAAATTTGACATCTTGACCTGTTATGACCTAAATATTTTGTATTTCCATTTGAGGTTCTCAGTTTAAGATGTCTCATCATACCAAGCTTGATGAAAAGCTTGAGGGAGCTAATAACTTCCGAGCCTGGAAGTATAGGATCTCCCTGGTCTTGGAAGAAAATGAGTTGGACTCCTACATTCATGAGGAGATTCCAAGTCCAGAGGGAGATGAAGAAAAGGCCTTGCACAAGAAGAAGTTGGTTATGGAAAAGAGGATAATTGCTGATTCTATCAAGGATCACCTTATCCCAAAGGTGTCCTCTCTCAAGACACCTAAAGCTATGTTTGATGCCCTAACCAAATTGTTTGAAGGGAAGAACATAAACCGGAAGATGACCTTGAGGAACCAACTGAAGAATGTGAAGATTCAGAATGCAGAGACCATCCATTATTACTTCACAAGGGTTTCTCATATCAAGGAACAATTAGAAGCTGTAGATGAAGAAGTGGAGAATGCAGAAATTGTGATGACAACACTGAATGGCCTTCCTAGGCCATGGGATTCATTCATCCAAGGAATCTATGCCAGAAAGAAGTTAGTCAAGTTCAGCAGACTATGGGAAGAATGTTCTCAAGAAGAAGCTCGGATAGCAGCTCGAAAAGAGAAGATCAAGCTCTCACAGTTCACTCCAAGAAAGGCAGAAGAAGATCTCATCTCTCCAAAGGTAAGGATCCTCATCATAGAGATAACAATAGAAGGCACCTATCTAAAATGAGATGTTATACATGTGATGAAAGAGGACACTTTGAAAAAGACTATACTAAGAACAAGGTTCACTCTCATAAGAAGAAGGGGAACAAGAGAAGACATCATGCTCATGCTGTAGAAGATGATGAACCATCCAAGAAAAGAACCAAATATGAAAGTGAAAGTTCTTCCAGTGAAGATGAATATGTTTTGATTTCTGCTCTTACAAGAAACATTACTCATGGAAGCACTGATTGGATTGTAGAGAGTGGGGCTTCCAAACATATGACAGGATTCAAGGAATCCTTTGTGAAAGTTTCAAAACATGAATCACCTCACAAGGTGAATCTAGGAGATGACTACCAGTATTTAATAAAAGGTAGTGGGGAATCCTCCTATAAGCTATAATCTGGGAAGTCTATAACAATGAAGGAAGTTTTGTTCGTGCCAAGACTCAAGAAGAACCTCCTCTCCATATCTACACTAGATGAAAAAGGAATGAGGGTTGCATTCATAGATGGTCAAGTCATCATGTGGCCAAAAGGAAAGACTATCGATGATGCGGTGGTGATTGGAGAATAAGAAGGAGGATTGTACAAAATAAAGGGCCATCCAGAACAAGCATTGGTCCATGACACAGTAGAGTCAAGTGAACTTTGGCATAGAAGTCTTTCACATGTGCATTACAGAGCACTGCCAATTGAAAGCAAAGCTGTTGAAGGTCTTCCATAATTCCAAGAAAAACATGATGGTTTCTGCAAAGGATGTGCGGAAGGAAGGAATACAAAGAATACATTTCCTAGCAGCTAAAGCAAAGCCAAAGGAATCCTAGAAATCATCCACTCCGATGTATGCAGTCCTATGTCATCAAGCTCACTAAGCGGGTATGCATATTATGTTTCTTTTATTGATGATTTTTCTAGGAAGACATGGGTTTACTTCATGAAGAACAAAGACGAAGTATTCAGCAAATTCAAGGAATTCAAAGCATTGATCGAGAACCACATTGAAAAGAAGATCAAGAATTTTCAATCAGACAATGGCGAATAATTCACTTCGAATTAATTCAAAGAGCTATGTAAAGAATCAAGGATTAAGAGGGAGTTGTCCACTCCTTATAATCCACAACAGAATGGGATTATGGAACAAAAGAACAAAACTATCATGGAAGCTACAAGAGCTATGATTCATGATCAAGATATTCCTATGAATCTTTGGGCAGAAGCTGCCAGAACAACGGTGTATGTATAGAACCGTACTCCACATAGAGTACTCGAGAACAAGACTCCTGAAGAAGTATTCTCTAGCAAGAAACCAAAAGTCAACCATCTTAGAATATTCGACTATCCTGTATACATACACATTCCAAAAGAGAAGAGAACAAAATTACATCCCTCAGGAAAGAAGGGTATATTTGTGGGATACTATGAAAGCTCGAAGGCTTACAGAATATATTTCCCAGGATACAAGAAGATTGACATCAGTAAGGATGTGACATTTGATGAAGACACAGCTTACAACAAATCTAGAAAGACACCTACTAAAGAACCTGGAGAAGCAGAAGCACCGAGAATTCATGATGCAACCATGAATAAAGAAACTCAAGAAGAAGATCGAGAATTTGAAGAACCACAAAGACCTATAGATCCACCTCTGGAGAAGAATCCTCATAAGAGGAAACATGCTTGGGTACATGAAATTATCCAAGGTCTGGAAATATATGGAGCTCCAGAAGAGAATCACAGAGAAAGAAAGAGGACCAGATCTTCCTCCGGGTATGTAGCTTTACTATGTGATTTCATTGATAAAGAACCTTCCAGTTATGAAGAAGTGGCAGAACAGAAAGAATGGAATGATTCTATGATCGAAGAGTATCAATCGATCATGAAGAATGATGTTTGGGATATTGTTCCAAGACCAGAAGGGAATTCAGTTGTAACTTCCAAATGGAGCTACAAGATCAAACATGCTGTAGACGGTAGCATTGAAAAATATAAAGCAAGATTTGTGGCTCGTGGTTTCTCTTAGAAAGAAGGAATAGATTATGAAGAAACCTTTGCTCCTATAGCGAGATACACTTCCATTAGATAGGTACTTGCTCTGGCTACAATGATGAGATGGAAGATACACCAGATGGATGTCAAGACTACTTTCTTGAATGGTGTAGTGGAAGAGGAAGTGAATGTAGAACAGCCACTCGGTTTTGAGACTCATGACAAGGAATCTCAATGTGTGCAAATTGAAAATATCCCTTTATGGTTTGAAACAGGAACCCAGGACCTGGTATGGCAGAATTGATAGCTTTCTATCTAGTTTGGGATTTACCAAGAGTAAAGCAGATTCCAACTTTTACTATAAGGTTGAAGATGACAACCCAGTGATGCTTCTACTATATGTAGATGATCTATTTGTGATAGGAATGGATGGGTTGATTGCTCATATGAAGAGAAATCTTGCTACCAAGTTTGAAATGAAGGACTTGGGGATGATGCATTATTTTCTAAGTATGGAGGTGTGGCATAGTGCGGATAGAATCTTCCTTGGATAAGGGAAGTATGCAGTAGAGATCCTAAAGAGGTTTGGGATGACGGACTGCAAGGCTATGGCCACACCTATGGCATCAAAATTGAAGCTATTGAATGATGCTTCATCAGACTCAATTGATGCTATGATGTATCGTCAGATGATTGGGTCCTTGATGTACCTGACGAACACGAGACCAGATATTTGCTTTGCTTTGAACACCTTGAGCCAGTTCCTGATAGTTTCGAGGCATGTTCACTTGATTGCTACAAAACATATTCTGAGTTACCTAAAGGGTACAGTTGATTATGGGTTCAAGTACGATGCGAATATGAAGATTAACCTAGAGGTTTATGTGGATTCAGATTGGGCAGGCAATGCCATCGATAGGAAGAGCACTTCATGGTGTTGCTTTAGTATGGGATCAAGTGTGATCTCTTGGTTTAGCAGGAAGCAATCCTATGTGGCACTGGGTACAGCTGAAGCAGAGTATGTCACAACTTGTTCAGCTAGTTGTGAGGTAGTATGGATGAGGAAGATATTATCTGGTTTATTTGATCTCTAGTTGGATGCTACTTATATACAGTGTGACAACCAGATTTGCATGAAGTTGTCAGAGAATCCAGTGTTCCATGAGAAGTTGAAGCATATCGAGATCAAGTATCACTATATCAGGGATATGGTGCAGAGGGGAGCAGTGAAGCTCCAGTATGTTGCGACGAAGGAACAGACAGCTAATGTATTGATGAATCCATTGGATAGGATGAAGTTCGAGTACTTCAGGGAGAAGCTTGGTGTTCTCCAGATCGAGGTTTCCTCCAAGGGAAAGTGATGATACCCATAGCCATTGTGACATGGTGAGAGGATTGGTTCCTTCCATGGTCAGATGTAAGGGCTAATCCATTCTGTCATGGTGAGAGGATTGGTTCCTTCCATGTCATATATGAGTGTTGGCCATTCTATTGAGTAGGACAGATGTAAGAGCGATTGCCATTCTAGGAATGGAGGTTCCTTGTCAGTTACCAGGAAAACTCAGTCCAGGAATGAGAAGCCATTTTGATGTGATAGAGGGATGTGTTCCCACTTGATCAGATGTAAGGGCTGAGCCATTTTTTCATGGCTAAAGGATTAAGTTCCTTCCATGTCAGATGTGGGTGCTGGCCATTCCAACAAGTAGGTTGGATGTAAGGGCAACTGCCATTCTCTAGGAGAATGGAGGCACCTGTTCAGTTACCAGGTAGCTCAGTCTAGGACTAGGGGACATTCTGATATGACCGTAGGATTGGTTCCTACAAGATCAGATATGAGTGCAAGCCCTTCCATAATTGTTGTAGGATATGTTCCCGCATGGGTGGATGTAAGTGAAGAGCCCTTTCATCATTGTTGCGGGATGTGTTCCCGCATGGGTGGATGTAAGTGTAGAGCCCTTCCATCATTGTTGTAGGATGTGTTCCCACATGGGTGGATGTAAGTGCAGAGCCTTTCCATCATGGTTGTAGAATGTGTTCCCGCATGGGTGAATGTAAGTGTAGAGCTCTTTCATCATGGTTGTAGGATGTGTTCCCACATGGCTGAAAGAGCATATCCTTTTTAGCATTGTTGTAGGATGTGTTCCCACATGGCTAAATATAAGTGCTGATCCTTTTTAGCATTGTTGTAGGATGGTTCCCGCATGGCTAAATATAAGTGCTGAGCCTTTCTGATAGGGTTGTGGGATGTGTTCCCTCATGATCAAATGTGAGTGCTGGGCCTTTCTGATATGATTATAGGATTGGTTCCTACATGATCAAATGTGAGTGTTGGGCGTGCCTTTTTTACGAGTAGGTCAGATGTAAGTGTTGGGTGGGCCATTCTGATGAGCATGTTAGATATAAGTGCTGAAGAAGACCTACATGGAGGCTAGGACTACAACCAACATGAAAAAAGGCTAGCTCTATAGAACTTCTTGTGATGAGAAGAATCATGAGATAGCACCCGTGATGATCCAGTGATGATGATCCAGTAGTGATGATCTAGATCGAGTGATGATCCAAATCTAGTGATGATTTCCAGTGATGATCCAGATCCAGTGATGATGTCCAGTGATGATCCAGATCAAGTGATGATCCAGATCCAATGATGATGTCCAGTGATGATCCAGATCCAATGATGATGTCCAGTGATGATCCAGATCCAATGATGATGTCCAATCATGATCCAGATCGAGTGATGATCTAGATCCGAATATGAAGATGAATTGAAGACGAAGATGACTTGAAGATTAAGATGACTTGAAGACTAAGAAGACTTGAAGATGCAGATGATGAGATGAACCAGAGAAGAAGACCAGTGCTGAAAATTGTATCTAAAGNGAGTCATGTTGTCATGCCCCGATGTTCCGATCGGGAGGATCAATAATGTAAACAAGTCATGTCAAGTCATTGTGGGTAACCCTCTGATTGTCTAAGGGTTGAAGTCCCCGTAGTTCCAGGGAACTAGGGTTATTAGACTCTCCTGGTAGAGGTCATCCCTAGTAGGTTTTTAGTCATGCTAGGATTAGTATAAAGAGAGAGCTAGACTCTCTATTTAGTACACATCACAAACACACTCAAGTGTAGAGCATAGTTGAGGAAGGAGAAGACACTAGGGCTAGATAAGAAGAAGGTTACTGCTGTCGGGAGATCACTTACTATTTTGGGCTTTTACTATTTTCGTGTTGATTCTATCTCTGAGAAAGTTGTGGGGTTTTCTCCATTTATGGTTTCCCTGAGGAAAAAAAATGTGTTCATTGTCTCTTGTGTTTTATTGTTATAATTGTTATTCTCTCAGTTAAAGATCCTAATAATTCTAGATTAATGTTGAAAAATTAACACTTCTGGGGGAATCTTCTTATCTAACTCCTCTTGACTCACTGGGACATGCCAGTCGCCCAGCCATTCTTGCACAATCGCGTCCAAATATTCTGTGGTAATCTTGTAAGGAAATGGTAGCCACTGCTTATCGGGATCCCACCGAGCCTGAATATGAATAGAATGGGGTCCAATGACAAACCGAATGATCCTCTGATACTTGCCCATGGTGTAGGGAGAGATTCTTGGAAGAGCTACAGCAGCCACCTGCAGTGCCTCCCAACAGCACAATATGTTTGGCGACTGGGTTCTTCAACCCACCACAAGTTTTGATAGCGGGCACCGCGGCAAACCTTGGTTTCCTCAACCGTCATTGGCTAGTAGTCCTCTGGCTCCATCCAAGAAACTAGGGCAATGAGAATCAAAATACAACTATAATAAAAGGGGCACACACTCTGAGCAGTGAGTGCATCATCAAGCAACTGATTTAATAGAAATAAAGACCAGTTAATATGAACTCCTTCCACACATTTATGAGCACAAGCAACAACTCTTGAATTGCATTGCACAATTCTATTGCCATGAACAAATTTGCTATCCAAAATTCTAGTGCCAATTTGCACTATCTACAAGTTGATACTGTCGATGTGATAGGCACGACCATCCCGTTGTAAATCAAAGCGCTCCTTCAGTTGCTTCACAAGCCTCTTGTCTGTATCTCATCCATGAATATATTGCGTTGGATCATCCCCAGTCTTATGCAACCCAGTAATGCTAGAAATCAAGTCAATAGTAACCGGTATCAGTGTGGTCAGCTAGAGCATCCCTCCATGGAAGCATGCCAATAGTTTCTTTACACATGCATGTGTTTCATTCAAATGGCCAAAGTGGGGCATATTGATGAGCCCCAACATTCCAGATTTCTCTAGGCCACTGGCCCATGGCTTCAGAATTCGTTGCATGGGGTCATCAAGCATTGTCGTGATAGACTTGTAGGGCTCGTCCCATACATCTTTGAGCAAAACAAAGTCATGGTCATCGAACTTGAGCCTAATCAACGCAGGGATGATATCTACGGAGCATTTCATGCCTTCTGGTAGCGGTGGCAACTTGGGCGGGTACTTCTAGTTTTTCGACAGCTATTGTTGCTTAGCACCTAGATGCGTGGGAGTAACATATCCTAGAATATAACTCACTGAGAGACTTCAGGGCACCATGGACTCAACCTCTCTTGAGCTCGACGGCCTTGTCTGGGTAGTGCCTTCTCCCCGCATTCACACAGAGGTGTGAGTTCGCTGCTTCTCAGGGGGTGTCGGACTAGGTCGTTGGGCCTGTCGTTTCTACTTTGGAATGGACGAAAAACCCACTGGCATACTCATAACTTCCTCTTCCATGGTCCTGGGCCAAACGGGGGACGCACATTCACTCAAAATTTCAATGGCATCAAGGCCGCTCAGGATCCCTTACCCCATGAAACCAGAAGAGACACTCAAAAACACAAACTACGCTCAACACTTAGCTCAATACTCTACACCAAATTCAGCTTCTACTTCGGCTCTCACAACTAAATAATGCCAACCAACGCCTCCCACGTGGTGTTTTATAATCACCTCTAACTCCAAATCCATCATTACCAAATCTAACTGCACAATTATTGCCAAATCGGGTATTAATGACACTGAATCCGTCGGTGATCTCATGCGGCTAACGGTCAGATCACTTGTTAATGCAAGTCGCTTCAACAAGCACCTCCATCCAACTGGTTTAACTACCTGCATTTATTACCTAATTTGACGATCTCGTGGCTTGAAAACTGTCGCAAATGGTAGACCAACTATTGCCAACAGCTGTATCCTCTTTGCCCAGCCTCGCTTCCAAGGCTCACCTCTTTATACTGAACTCGGAATTTTTTATTTTTATTTTTATCACTTCAGGTGGTGTGCATCACCAGCCCCATTCTATAGGGCTTCAAGCAAATCCCATTAATGAGCTTTGGTAACATGACACCATCTAATTGTTGCAACTACACAGCGCCTCCAGAGGTAATAGAATGAACAAGATAGGGATCGAGCTAGTGCATTTGTAACTTACCTAGATTCTTAATAAACTTACTGTCATATAACAGCACCAAATCTCCTACCATGAATTTTTTATGCATAATATAGCGAACACGCCATGCCTTCTACCGATATTTCACAACCTGTTGGTGGAATCCTGCGATAAAGTGATCCTCGTCAAGCTGAATCGGTTGTGAAACCCATGCTTCTAATTCCTGTGAAACCAAATTAAACGGTGTGTGACCTCTCAGTTGTTTGCAGGTAGTACGATAGGCCCATAAAACTGCAAGAATTTTTAGATCCTAGTCATCATGGTTGGTGTTACATACCTTGGTCGGCATTGTCCCCAAAATTTTGTTTAAGGCCTCAACAGTGCCATTTTCCTGTGGATGGTAGGGAGTACTTCACTTATGTTGTACCTGAAGCTCCTCATTTAGCACTTTTATCATTTGATTAACAAAGTGACTACCTTGGTCACTCGTCATGACTCAAGGACAGCCAAAGTGTGTCACAATGTTCTCAAAAATGAACCACACTGCTATTGCGGTGGTACAATTAACAACCGGTGCAGCCTCTACCCATCGAGTCAGGTAGTCAGTTGTAGTGAGAATATAATGGGTGCTAGTGCGCTTACTTGGCGGATTTATAGGACCTACAAATCCGACGGCCCATTTATCAAATGGTTGCAAAGTCACCTATGGTATCGGCGGCATCTCGTCTCTCTATGATTTTTTACAAACCCGTTGGCATACATCACAACTCCTGGCATAGTTTGTGGCATCGTTATGCAACATGGGACACCAAATCCTAGCATGCAGCACCTTCCGGGAAGTGGCACGGCCTCTGTAGTGACCTCCCGCAATACCTATGTGCTCTTCCTCTAGAATGGGACCCTGCTCATGCGGTAAGACGCATCGTTGCAATATCTCATCCAATCCAAGTTTATAGATTTGTCCTGCAATGAGTGAAAAATCAAAAGCTTTGACGACTAGCTACTTCTTCTGGATAATCGACATATATGCAGGGGTGATGCTAATAGATAAAAATTGAACAATGGGGCCATAGTAATCGTCTGGATTTCAAATTGGAATATTTGTGCATCAGGAATCCCATCATCAATGTTAGTTGGTTCTTCACCATTCTCAATACGTGATAGGTGATCCGGGCCAGCGTTCAACCATCCTTGCTTTACCACTATTTCAAAATCAAATTCTTGGAACAAAAGAAGCCACCTGCAGATTCTTCCCCCCAACACAGGCTTATTTACTAGGTATTGCAAAGTTGAATGATTAGTGAACATCTTAAAGTGTCCACCCAATAAATAATGCCTGAATTTTTGCAGAGCATATACCATCACCAAGCCTTCCCTTTCAGTCATAGTGTAATTCCGTTCAAAAAATGATAACTTCCTATTGGCATACGCTATGGGATGATCCAAGTTGCCTTCGCCTAATTGCTCAAGAACAACCCCCAGCATAGTAGAAGAGGCATCAACGTGTACATGGAATTCCTTATTCTAGTCAGGAAAAACCAATATCGATGCAGAGGCCATCTTGGCCTTCAAGGTGTCGAAGCTTCCTTGACATTCCTGAGTCCATTCAAATGCAGCATCTTTATTTAGCAGTTTCTCCATAGGAGCAATAATCGTAGAATATCTTCTAATAAACTTATGATAGTATCCTGTGTGGCCTAGTGTTTCTCAGAGCATTTTTACATTCGTTGGCAGTGGCAAACTGAGGATCAACGCAATCTTTGCTAGATCTACCAACATACCTTCTTTGCAGATGACGTGCCCAAGTAATATACCAAAGGGTGCACAGAAAATACATTCTTGGAATTCAATGCAATATGATGTTGTTGAAACCATTCCATCATTAATCACATATTTTTAGGGTGGTCTTTATCCAAACCGTAGATGGTCCAGTCATCCATATAGACCTGTAGGAAATTCTAAATAAAATCCTTAAAGACTGTGACAATGACATGGGAGAATATGGTGGGGGCATTTTTTTAGGCCAAATGGCATGACAATATACTGGAAACAACCCCACTCGGTAACAAATTTAGTCTTATGGCGATGCTCCTACATGATCTAGATCAGGTGGTAGCCTGAAAAAACATCTATGAAGGAATTAACCTCCTGACCACCTACACCTTCCAAGAATTCATCTATGAAAGGGGTCGATAATGGTTCGTGCATACATGCGTCATTCAATTTTCTTAGATCGACAAAGATGTGGATTTCTCCAGTATTCTTGTCTTGGACCACCATCCAGCTTATCCACTCTGATTCTTCTACTGGCTCGATGATCCCAACATCAAGCATCCGATCAAGCTTAGTTTTCACTCAATCCTTATACCATGGGTTCAATCTATATGGCCTCTGGTGGTCTAGTTTTGTATCTAGCTTGAGCAGAATCTTCATTTCTCCTAAATCACCAAGGATCCCCTTCATCTCAGAAAACCACATGGGGAATAGATCCTGGAACTCATGCAGTAGATTTGTGATTTTGGCTATTGTCTCTTCACCCCAATAGTCCGCAACATTGGTAAATTTCGGGTCTTCTACCATTCCAATGTCAATTTTCCTAATGTACAGCGGCTAATTCATCGAGTCCGTCAGTATGTTGGGAGCTGGGAAACCGTGACTTCCCTTAGAATCTAGGATATTAACATTCCACAGTTATTCATCATCTTTAGGTTCCCGGGACAAGTTGTAGCACATCATCATGGATTGAACGAATCAATTTTCATGGGGATCAACTGGGTATGCGACAGGGGTGATTTTTTCTACTATGTCACGGATAATGTGTAAAGCATTACATACCTCAGCATCAACATCCTGGAAGTTAAACATCTGTACGAAGCGAGCTGACAACTCCTCCCAAGTGGTAATGGTTCGGTGCAACTCTGCTGCTACATACCAGGATCGTGGCATTTCTTCGATAGTATGAACAAAAGCGTGAAACAACTCATCTTTGGGACGTGATGTCCATAACATCTGACATTCGATCAAATGACTGGCAGGTTCATTCTATCCATCATATCTCCCAACATGGTAAACCTCTACATCACCAAAATGGACCATCATCAATCGCTGACACTACTCCCAGTCATGGAACATCCATTTGTGTGTCACCCACCAATGGGTTGGGGTAGCCTTTAGTGCTACGTCAAGAGCCAATCTCCTTTGCGGTTCCAACACTTTCTTTTCAAATTATTGAAAGAAATCACAGATTCCCGAAAGTCCTTCATAAATGGGAAACTTGACCATCTCAGTTACAACATGTCGAAGACACTACGTAATTAACCCACACTTCCATAATGATACCTCATGCAACTGATTCTGCCAATTTTCTAGAGCATCATCTGAATCTGAGGACACAAAACTTGCACTACACCATCCAAGTTCATCGTCAACAGTGGGATGGATGTAGTCCTCGGAGATGTCATATGCCTGATCCCAACTTCTCCTGACTTTATCCTTCACTGGTTCAATATAGCGTCATCCTTCCTGAGGTTCCATAGGAGCAATGACCCTAACATCCTAGTTCTCAAACATCATAACTCGGTTTTTGAAGTTGATAACTGTCATGTGGTGATTATCCGACCCGATTCCTAGTAGCACTCGATAGGAACCAGCATCTTCTACAACTTCTATCACATAAAATTCAGCACGTGTTTTCATACCTTCAATGTTGACAACCAAATTTGAAACACAACTGATGGGTTGAACCTTCTCCTGATTCACTAACCGCAACTACACTAGTGACCATCCTAGCGTTGGCTTCCCCATCGATTTCCAAGTTTGATTTGTCAGAATGTTGACATCAAATCCAAGGTCCAGAATGACTAATTCAACCTCATAATCCCCAATCTGGATATTCATCCTCATTTCCTTGCCTGTCTTTTTTTTTTGCAAGGAATTCACAGCAGAATCCTTCACTGTCTTATTTAGAAGGTGCAACAATGTCTCAAGCTCGATAAGGGAGTTCGATTCCCTTTCCAGTGATAGAAAACTTTCAAAAAACTTACATAGAGTGCCATGCTACCATGATGGTCCTACTTATACAGATGGGTCAAAATCAAAAGGCATGTCAATAATTGTCATCTTACCCAAATTCCTTCCAATCGCCTGCTTTGCTTCAAAGAAATTTTATTTTTTCTATTGTAATATCAAATGAAACATTTTTCTTTCCAGCAAGTCGAACAAGTTGCCATGGTCCATCATCACCAGTTGTCATGCCAGCATGAGTTACAATCCCAACATCGGCATCCTTCATCCTTGGTTCTGCATGGATTGTTGCAATTGTCAATCCTTGATGCAAGTTATGGGCTTCAGCTCCCAGCTGATTCGTAGCCTTATTCATTGGTATATTCTGAGCCTAGAGTGGATTCTGAGTTGGAGTTTGATTCTATGGCAGGATCTATCCTTGCAAGGGTGGCTGATTCTGAAACTGGAATAGAGGCTAATTCTGATTTCGAGTGTTATGCAACTGGGTATTGTGGCCAACCAGCCATTTCGCAAAAAACTACGGACAATTTTCGACATTCTGATCACTGGTTGCACAAAATGTACACTGCACATGAGGACATTCTCTCTGATAGTGCCTGAATATACCACATGTATAACACTGAATGGATTTTTGACCTCGGCCACTTCCTGGACCAAAGCCTCCTCCATGACCCCTTAAGCCTCCACAGAATCCTCCTCGGGTTCCTCCCTGTTGGAACTGCAGTTGAGCCAACTCCTGCTGTGGAAGTTGTTACTAAACATATTGCGCAGCTTGGGGCTGATTATACTGTGGATGTTGCACCTGGTTATACTATGGTTGTACAACTATTTGTGGCTGTGGTGCAAATGGCGGCCATGGTACAAACTGTAGCTGAGGTTGCACAGGGACGAACTGCAATGGAAGCGGTGGTGTGTATGGGACATGTACAGTTGGCTGCGCTACTTGTGGCAGTGCTTGCATTGTCCGAGGTTCCTCCCTTTTCACAAAGTATGAATCGTATGTCCTTTCTTGGAGAAAATCATAAGCGCAGTAGTTCATGTCATCATGTCCAACTGACCGACAGAATGCACAGTACAACCTCTTTACAGTACAATCTCTCTTCTTTGGTGACCATCTTCTGCATGTAATCACAGTTCTTGTGTCAATGCCCATAGACCTAGTAGATACGACACCATGGTGCACCAGCACTACTCAATACATAAGGGGCTCCTGATAGTAAATAATTTCAAAATGTTGGACATGTATCCTAGGTATGTCTGCCTACATGGAACTGGGTACACCAAATATCATCACAATCCTTTTTGGCCTTTTTGATGTCTTGCAGCTGTAGTGTTAGATTGGCCAACTGTGCCTGAATCTGATTCATCCTAATAGCATATTCTCCTACTGGTGATGCTTCCAGTTTCATCGTAGTCTCCATATCCTCTCTCAATCTTGTAATTTGTTGTTGCATTAATGGTTGTCAAATATGTGGGACAAGCGCTGCAATGAACCATTCTTTGTGTTGAACATTGCTCATCTGAAAACTGACCCGAGCCATCAATGTCTTAAATCATTTGATCTCTTTCAGTTCAGTAATGTACTCAGCTTCAAAATTTGGCTTCTTAAATTCCTCAAATAGCCCTATCCTGATCTCATCCAATTTTTTTGTTGTACCTCCCTGAGGCACTCATGTGAATCTCATAAACCATTCCAATGCGTAGCCCCTCAGAGTAGTGGCCAGCTGACTTTTCTTTACATCATCATCAGCGGTTTATCAGGTAGTCCAGATAGCTTCACATAAGAACCATTACTATTCTGGATCATCAGTGCCATTTCCATTGAATATTGGCAACTTCATCTTGTCGCCCGCCATCCTGGGCCTTCTCCCTCCTGTCGGTGCTCTATTACTATATTGTTTTTGACACGTCAGGAAAGTCGACGTAGAATGCGCATTCCTTCCTTGTGGTGGAGTAGTGCGTGAAGGGGTAGGCATGCTACTGTTGGGGTTCGATCATGTTGTTCTTCTAGGTGTATCATGGGCTTGTATATCCTCATCGTCACAGAAAATTTGCTTCATTACATGTGGTTGTTCTTCATGTTATTGCACTTCGACTTCAGTAGAACCTTCTCTCGTCCTCTACCTCTTTTCTCAAAACCTTGCTCCTCCCCTCATACAACCACTTGTTTCTTCAACGACCTTTATATTCTCACCAGAACTCATGCCCATCTACCCCTTTCGGTCATAGTGCCTACATCCCCCACACACCAGAGGTCCACAGTTACTCTTGGTCCATCTTTAGGATAGCTTTTTCACATACTAGTTTCTTAATCGACAGTTGTAGTGACAATAAGAACCGGCCATGAGGTCCCCTGAAAATTTACCTTTCTACTTTGCTGAAAGATTTATTAGTATCAACAGCAAATTAATTGATGTATCCCTCTAATATACTATCCATCCATACCTCAACTACCCACGATGCCTTGTTGCTAGTTTCCTGCAGTGCCTAGATCGATTTTGGGGTCCAGGATGTCAACTCTTCTCCTTGGAAATTCGTCTTTCGCTTAGCAAATTTAGTCAACCATTCCTGCAAGAGTACCAGAACTTAGCAAAAGTACCACTCATGAGGACCATCATGGATATATCTAGCCATCCATTGACTTGTTGAAAATTTTAGGTTCTGGTTTTCAGCTTCAACAAACTCTCGCAACTTCTGATCAAACCAATCCTTGATCTTTGATCAAGTCGAATGCCAGAACATACCCCCCTCCTAGTTGCAACTCAATCCCGGCAACAGAACCATTTGTTGGTCCAACCCACCAACAAAGCCTCATTGATAGGGGTTCTAGATATATCAACATCCTATAGAGCAATCTCCCTAAGCACCGGCCCAAACAGTTTTTACCCTACCCAGTAACGTCTGCGAAGCAGACGAGGTCTCACCCGAGGCATTCAAGGGAGATCTGTGAGAACCGAGTTTCTGATAGTGGGGAAGGAGGACATGGGTATTTGACTGGGGGGAACCATGACTTATGCTATCACCCTATCTTATCACAACATTAATCATGAAACATCATACCAAATCCAACAGTGACAAAGCAAGGAGAAGCTAAATCGCATCATTGCATCAGAAGCAAAATCATAGCATCATAATAGATCTACATAAATCACATTGCATCATTAGAACAAAAGCAATACTGCCACATCATAACAGACAACAGATAAAGATAGAACCATACTCAGCACATCTTATATTAAGCCTGTGTAGATACACCACATTACACCATCCTTCTCCAAAATTGGAGAGTACATCAAAGGAAACCCAGACAAAATCGCAGTCATGACGGAAAAATCCTTAGCACAGAGTGCGCTAGTTGCAATGCCAAAATCATGTATGTTTATCATTACAAAAATGGATCTATAAATAGGCTTATGCCTTCACCTCAAGGGTCCACTATTAACTAATTTCTAACCGCTACTGACCTATTCCAACAAAATTAGGCCCACATATACATAAAATATTCAAAAAGTGATTACTTCTCTGCTTATCGTGCCAAACAGCCCTTGCACGGTACCGCATGAGCTTGCGCAACTACCGCAATTCTAGGAAACTCACTCACCCCAACCCCTTGCCAACATATCTATGTCGCAAAGATGCAAATTTGAGCATAGCCATGACCATACAAATGTGGATCCATGCTGGTACTTCATACAATATACTCCATCACAACCTGGGGAGAAATCTATTAGTGCTTTTCAACATATACCCATGGTCTTTGTCTTGTCTTCCACAAAGTATGATTCTATCCATGTGATTACAATGATCTGAATTCGAACATGGTAGAAACCACTTGATTACCAGTCAATGATGTGAACCGTTAACAATTGTGAGGGAGATCACCATTAATGTCAATGATTCCCAAGGTACCATGGTACAATATACTAAGTGTGAATATATGATTTGATCTCAAACACTTAGTCGAATATTTTGATCAAAGGTCAATGATGTGAACCTATGTCGAGAGCAAGAGAATCTGTCATTAAGGCATACAGACCTCACGGTACTATATTTGTTTCTTAGACTAATTCCTAGATGATGAGATAATGTCGACAGGAATAGTCTCATCGAAGGAGGGCCATATTGAATCACACATTAACAACATGAAACTCAAAACAAAGTTATGGATTGTTGTATTAATGTAACCATAGGTATAGAGGTAAACGTGTTGACACAAAAGTCTATTTTTTACTACAGAGGTAAACTTTCAAACTTCCTTTTGAACATCGGACGACATGACAAAAGACTTGGTAGCATTGACTCGACGAAGCGGAACACAATACGACAATGGATGATGCATTCTTTGAAAGACTCAAAGGAGTGACATGACTCATGAAAGTGGATCAACTCAGAGACAAGCTGAATACCCAATTGACTGAATGAAATGAAGACAAATTCCATGTTCAAAGGTGATGACAAACTATCATTTTATTTGTAAAATGAATTGATTCCCTTCCCTTAATTTCCCCATAATGATTGATGAGTACCTCTTTTCATCTTTATGAGTTCAAAGAGGGTAAAAAACACTTGCTATAGCTTATCTAAGGATAATTCCATTCTCATACATTTTACGAACCTTAGAAAGGAGGGGTTCATTCCCAAAAAGGGATCTCTCAGTGTTTAGTTTAACGAGTCCAATGAAAGTTAACTTGGTATCATTCATGTTTAGAGAGTCTGAACGAATATGAAAGAAGACTCCAAAGGGTCCTTTTTCATATGATTTAGTCTCTAGGACCCTAAAAAGTATAAAATAATTCCCAAGAGAACTCTTTCAATCATGATTGGCTGGAGTGTTCCTTTTTGTAAATAGTCCATCCGAACCGAAAAAGAGATAAACTACCTTCGAAAAGATGACTCTTCAAATAATTTAACAAGTGTGAAGAAGACAAGTGCACTCGACAATATTTTCATATTTTGGGAGCCCAAAAAGAGTTTAAAGGAGACTCCATTAGTTCTCTTTTCACGGTGAAAGGTTTTTACGATCCTAAAAAGAATCGAAAAAAGACTCAGAACTTCGATACTGGGTTTTGGGAGTGTGATCAAAGTGTCGAAATGAAAACTCAAGGACCTTTTCCATTTTTCAAAAGTACAAAAAAGTAAAAAACGAACTTCCCCATAGACACTACTGCTTATTTCTGTGCCTGCAAGACTTAAAAATGACCATTAGTTTCCCAAAATATTATAAAAAATGACTTTTACGAACTATATTAAAGGGTATTTTTATAAAACATGATTTAAAATATTAAAAACCCTAAAAACATGTTATATAAACTAAGTAAATAGTAAAAACCATTTCATTTACTATTTACCAGACCTTGGAGAGCATTGTGGGAGATTTGGAGCTAAAACTTCAGCTAGAGATTGTAAAAGTATCAACCGTATGTTTTTCACATCGTCAGATTCAGGTAAAAGCTAAAAACATTCTCTTTCTTTTCATGGTTTCCATTTTTTATTTAGGTTGGGATTTGGAGCCCCATTAGCATTCCTAAAACACGTTTTGCGAGCACCGCTTCTGGCCGTTACGGGAAGCACGGTGCTCGATAAGAACCATGGAGTTTCAGCATTGATCAGGCAGTGGCACCACTCTGTCTTAAAGGGACAGGTGCAATGCTGGTCGTGAGGTCCAAAAAATACATTTCCTGGCCAAAATAAAATATTTCAAGCATTGTTGATGGTTAGATATGATTCTAAATGGATCTTTAATGGTTTTTGGCAGGTTCATTTGATAAAAAATGATTATTTTGAAGGAAACACAACATGATGATGATGATTCCCATGCCACAATAAATGCAGGTTGTGTAGCTTCCTTGAGAGGTTGTGGCCTCTTGAAGTTCTTCCATACCCCTAGTATGGTTTCACATGCCCGCTTAATGGAATATATTCTACGGATGTGGAATCCATAGCAGCAGCATTTTGAGGTGGGACCTCATGTTCTGACTATAGAAGTGGAAGACATATACTTCTTGACAGGGTTGTCCAGACGAAGGGCCCCTGTTTCTCTAACTAGTTCCTAAGGAAGGGACATGACTACACAAGAATTGATTGATCGTCAATGTCTGCCTAGCACAAAAATGTCAGGTAAGAAGATTCCCATGAAGGTTGTGATGGATGTGCCACTTCACATTGTTTTGTTTACGATGCAGAGGCTGGATGGAAGCCAAGGGCCTCACCACACATCCTCAGAACATCTGCTATATGACCTGGAATATATGGCAACTACGGTGTTTAACTAGGCAGAAGCACTTCTTCCTATTTTCAAGGACCAGCTAACAAAATGTCAGCAAGGGGAACTGAAGTAGTTTGGGTATGGGTCCATTTTATCCTACTTCTTCTTTGATAGGGTACTTCTCATGAGGCCCCAGGTGGTCTTCACAGAGCTTAGGGATAGAGACCCACGCATGGACATGGGTAGAGATCATGGCCCGCACAAGAGGTGGAAGGGATAAGGTGAAATTTGAGGCCGCCTTCTTCGTTGGCTGAGTGACCATATCCTCATGATAGAGGATTATGAATATACAGGGGCTGACTTCAAAGGCGATTCTAATCTACCATTACCACCTGGTTCTCAGTGGGGAGATATTGGTAAGAAGCAAAACCCTAAAATGTTGAACATGTTCTTATATTTTTATATTTTATGTTTTTTATGGGTAGTAACAAGACATAAAATTTTATATGCAGATGTTGGTGATGCACGGCTTGGGGGATCCTCCCCAATGGATAAGAGATCTGGAGCTCGATTTGTTCACAGAGGTGATGAACAACTTACTGAGCTGGAGGAGAATCTCGAGCGACTAACTCTTGACATCCTAGATGTAGTGATAGATGACCTCCCTACGAGGTATCATAGACACACTGCAGGAGTGCCAAGTCATTTCAGCCGACTTCTACGTAGGGTATCTAATAACCCAAAAATTCGTAAAATTTTAAAAATTTTCATGTGACATAAAATTTCAAGTATCAATTCTAATAAACCATTAACTATTAGCGGATATTTAATAGTTTTGAAAGAAAGACGAAGATTACTTCTTTTATTTGGTTCTATATAAATTAAAGTTTATCTTAAATACTATGTTAGTTCTGTTTTAACATAGCATTTGTAATTTTCAAAAAGTAGAAAAGAAATCTGAATCTTAACTAATGTTGTGTGTTATTGTCTTCTTCTGTCAATTAGGGAAAATTCTTAGGTGTAATCGGGGCTTACTTAGCTTATAGCTAACACTATGGAAATTATGGTTCTTTTTACAAGTTCTAACAGGTAATCATTTGTTCTAGTAAATATCCAGATCAAGAAAGATAATTCACTAGCATAAAATATAATGCTAGTACTTAAAAATGTTTATTTGCAGCCTGTCTCTGTAAGAGGTAACGTTGACATAGTTAAAGTTGTCAAACTACATAAATATGATAAAACAAACTGCATAAGGATGCGTTAAATGCATAACCCATTTACTGTTGAAATGGGACCAAATCAAACTGGATGATTAAGAACATCTCTAAATAATACTCTTACTTATGCTCATAAGTATTTGTAATATAAATTTTAAATAGGAAGAGATATGTTTCGCAAGCTTATGCTTTAATTTCATATCTGTCATAAAACATTTGGGGTTTGGTTTTAATCGTATTCATTTGAATCCTTTTATAAACATGAAATACATACTCTAATTTGTTGAATCATTACTTAGTCTTTCTATTTTATAGAGTTTTGTTTCCTTAAGAGCTTCTCTTATCAATAAGTCATCATACTCATTAAAAGTATTACAAAATTTACCCTTACCCTAGGGTTTCTATAAAATAGGTGTTTGTATGAAAGATAGATTATCTATCTTGAGTTTTAAACTGCCTTTGTCAATAATCAGGCATAAGTTTACAAAAGAGACTCTTATAAAAAAGTAGATAGGTTTCCCTACTTAATTTCCCAACTACGCATTGTGTATAGAACTTGGTCCAAGTTTTTCAATTATAATTGATTGAGTTCTTCTTCAAGCTTTAAAACTCTAATTTACACTTTCAAATACAGTTGTTATAATTTGTAATTTCCTTGAGTTATTATTGTCACTTTATATATTATGGGAGGTCTTATAATTGATTGGGCCAAAGTTAAACAATTACTCTCCAACTCCACGATTTACATGACTTACTTCAAGGGATGAGTATATTACCCTTCTCAATACAATTTACTATTAAATGTATGGTCATTTATTTATATTCTATGAAAACATATATAGAAAATAACTATCCCAACTTGTATAATAAACAATAACCATTAAAGGAAAATACCATTTCTTTATCCTATAGTTTTTAAAACTAGGTATCGACATAACCATGAACAATTTACATTATTGGCAATCAAATTCATATTATTGATATCGTTTTGAATTTATTCGCAATGATATAATGCATATTGGTAATAGTGTAATCAACTATTGTTTCAAAACCCACAATGGTGAAAATTATTGGTGGACACATGGAGATGATTTAACAATTAGGTTTAGTTGACTTAAGTGACAGTCTGAACCCTATACTCCACATTGTGAGGGTTTCTTCAACTGTGGAGCGGCTGAGATGAGAGGTCGTGGCCGCCATGGCTCTGTGTTGACCTCTGAGTTGGAAGCATCGTCCTCCAAAACTCTCCGAGCTTGTGTAGGTGAAGTCATACTATTTTTTTTTAACTTATTGACTGCATAGGAGGCATTTGTGCATTGAGGTTGGTTTCACCACTGATTTGAGAATTGTTAGTGTTGTTCAAGAAAACATAGTGGACAGAAATTTTAAATTAAGAGTTGTTTTTGTTTCTAGTTGGAGTACTCCCTTTGCGTGGTGTTCGTTCCCTTCAATCATGGTTCAGGTTTTCGAAGCACTATGTGCTCACATAATTCTTGGGCTTCTTTTTCTAATGTGCCATCGAGCTAGGCTCCAGTGGCTTCACTTCCATGACTTCTCCAACACAAGTTTTTACCAGGTAGTGGCTCATCAATGATTACAGATTAATATATTCATAGTTTTCCATTATATTTTTAAGGTTATAACTTACAAAGTTGCAATGTGCAGGTCTCTCTCCAAGCTATAATTTGAAGCTGGTTACAAGACTCTCCTCAACCTTCAGCAACGCATTCCCTGGTAAGCCCCGGTGATATCTGACTGTTTTTCTCTGCACTTAAGTTATGGTGGAAGGAAAAATGGAAGCTTTGCCATGCTGGTTGTTGGCTCGGCCATGGTTTACTATTATGATAATGCTCCTTGTTTTTATAATATTTTTAAATCCCTAGAGGTTGTTATGTGGAAATGTTTATGGTTGTTGCAGCCACCACTTTATGGTTTTTAAAGAGCCTTCACGGCCTGGGAAAATGTAAAAGATGTTTTTATTTTAATACTCGGCTCTAAGCCATGACTATACTGTCCAACCACTGGGGGGGTTTTCTTGAATATCTAAGTTGGTCTTTGCAGAAATAGAAATGATAGTTTTTTTTAAATATTTCTTTTAACAAAAGTAGGGTTTTTACTGCTGTAAATTTTAGTTGTGATCATTTTGGTTTGTAACCTCTATTTACAATTGAGAAGTCATTTTGATCAGACTTAAACCCTCAATAGATATTATAAAAGGCCACAGGACATTATACTTATTACATATTGTCTCTGTTTAGTTTTGTTTACAGTATTATTTTTAATTTATATTTACATTTAGGTATAAATGGTTTATAGCAGTTTTATTATTTACTTTGCATAGTATTATTAGGTGAATAAAATATTATGTTTCTCTTTAAATATTATTATTGTATAATCTAAATCTCTATAATTATTTGGTTTTCAGTAATAATCTTAGCTCTATAATTATTTTGTTTACAGTATTAATTATTTATTGTTGTTATTAAATTTAGAAAAACTATGCTAGGTTTTAGTATTATGAATTATAAAATAATAATCTATTTCTAGAGATGATTCCTATCTCTTGCAAACCCTAGATGGTTCTTTGAGGTTTGCAATATTAATACATGTGCTTACAGTAACCATAGTTTAATTGCAAGCCTGAATAAATAGTTAAAATGACCTATGAAATTAAGAACTGGGTTAAACCCTAAGTAAACCCTTTACTATTCGTATATTTATTTATTTATAATTTATTTATTGTATTTATATTAAGTGTTAATACTAGAGTTAAATTTTATAAATATTATACTTACTGGTGTTTGTTATATAAGTCTATTCTTTCCTGTAATTAGATTTTGTAGTGACAGTACAGGTACAACTATATTTTTGTAAATCACTTACATAAAAACTAAAGAAGTAAATATTTACATCTACATTCAGATTTAATGAAATCTACTTATCTAAACTAAGCATACATGTTGTACTAGAGTACTGCGTTCTAAAAGGCGTGGAAAAATATAGTTTGGTAATTTTTTTCTATCCATCTATTACTTAGCAAAATCTCTATTGTTTAATCATAATCTGCTAATTACTAATTTTCTCAAATGAGGAAATGCTCTTTCTTCTAGTGAGGTGACAACAACTTAAGGAGTTTGTTCCTCCCAACCAACTCCTGGAGAAAGATTAGTCTACAATTTCTCAGGACCCCTGAGCCTGTCTCGTGGTTCTCCTGGTAGAGTATTGGGTGAGAGATGTAACCTTGAGATCCTTTGCCACTTTACTAGATATACAGCAGTAAATCAGCCCTACTTATAGTAGTAAGAACTTCAGCTTAGAATATCTACACAAGTTCAATCTTTAGCACTTAACCCCTCAAACTCACTTCAACAAGTCCCCTCCATCAAATTTCTCATGTGCACTTCATTCACTCAAAATGATCACAATTCCAAAATAAACAGCCTCAGTTGTCTTCAATGGGAAGTTTTATATCAATTCCTAGGTCTTCTGGGTCAGTTTTTACTTAATGAGCCACCTACTCCTATTCCACTTTCTTGGAGAATCATGACCACAAATATAGGGAAGTTGCCACCTATAAGAGTTAGAAGTAGTTTGAGGATGCTGCCACTTGTCAATATACTCTCAACCCAGTATCCTGCACCAAGTGACCAGTAAACACTCATTTAACAGCTTCTATAATCTATTGTCTCATCATTTATTTATTTATTAATAAAATGCAATACATTAAATGATCCTTGACCCCACTTGGTGATTAATTACAAACTTTATCATAAAATATAACATAATGTTCTGCAATTAAATAAAAAAAATTTCCAAATTTGGGGCATGTGACATACACACCCCCTTAATTTATAACATCGTCCTCAATGTTATTTATTCCTCATCCTCAAAATTTCCCTGAAATAGAATTGGATATGCATCCCGCATATGAATTTCCAATTCCCAGGTGGCTTCTTCTGGACTAAGGTGCTTCCATTGCACCTTCACCTGACCAATGGTATGATTCTGAAGCGAGATCTCCCTCCTTGTGAGGATACAATTTGGTTCCACCAGAAAAATTTCCTTCGGGTTCCACCTGCACATCATTCTAGTAACATGAGTAGCATCATGTACATATTTTTTTAATACAGAAATATGAAAAACATTGTGAACTCTTAAATTTGGTGGTAAAGCTAACTAACATGTTACCTGTCCTATCCTGGATAGTATTTCAAAATGACCACAATATCAGGGTGCTAACTTAGCACAACTACCTAACCTTAGAGATCTCTTTTTAGGTCTCACCTTAATAAAAACATGTTCACCTATTTGGAACTCCTTTGGAGTTCGTTTCAGATCTACTTGGCTTTTCTGTCGATCTTGTGCAACTTTCAAGTTACCTTGTACCTGTTTTACAATTAAATCCATCTCCTTTAATAATTCAAGTCCTAATATTATCCTCTCAACTGGATTACTCCAAGAGATGGGGGTATTGTATTTCCTTCCATACAGAATTGCAAAAGGACTATATCTAGTTGAATCTTGATAATGATTATTGTAAGAAAATTCTACTATGTGTAAGTAATCTTCCCATTTACCTGGATACTCCTTTACATACATCCTGAGTAGATCCTCCAATACCTGATTTACTCTTTCAGTTTGTCCATCTGTTTGAGGATGGAAAGAGGTACTGAAGTTTAACGTAGTATTTAATCATTTAAACAAAGAATTCCAAAAGTTTCCCATAAACTTCAGGTCTCTATCTGAAATTATTACCTTCGGTATTCCATGTAACCAAAAAATTTGTTTTAAGAAAATATCAGCAATATTTACAGCTTTATAAGTAGTTTTTACAGGTATAAAATGGGCTTCTTTACTCAATTTATCAACAACTACCATTATTGAGTCATTTAAGTTTTGATTTCTAGGTAGTCCCGTGATAAAATCAAGGCTAATTATCTTCCATTTCCAACTAGGAATAGGCAATGGCTGAAGTAGCCCAACTGGATGCCGATGTTCATTCTTTACTTGCTGACATTCGAAGCACTTAGCAATGTATTCTGCTAATTCATTTTTCATGTTTGGATAGAAATAATCCTTTCTTAGCATGGTTATAGTTTTCTGATAACCTGGATGCCCTGAATAAGGAGTTTTATGAACTTCGTTTAAAATTAATAGCTTAATCTTAGGTACATTAGGTATGTAAAGTCTATCTTTATACAATAATAATCCTTTTTCGTTCAAGGTATACCCTGTACTTAGACTTTGTATTAAATTTTATCTTACCTTTACTTGCGTAAATAACGATGGAGAAATAGTAAATGTAAAAGGAATCCCTAGGAAAACAGCCATAAGGCATATTTCTACATTGCAGTTTAAGAGAGATGTTCAGAAGGGCTGTAAAGATTTTGTCGTAACAGTAATTAATGAAGAAAATACTAATAACAAAGATAATTTAAAACTAGAATATATTTCAATCCTAAGGAAATATTCAGATGTATTTCCGGAAAAAATTCTAGGACTGCCTCCGAAACTGCAATTAGATTTTACTATTGAGCTGGTACCTTGTGCAGTGCCCAACTCAAAAGCCCCTTTTTGGATGAATATACTGGAATTAAATGAACTTAAATCATAGTTAAAAGAGCTCATTGACAAGAATTGCATTATACCCAGTGTGTCTCCATGGGGAGCACTTATTATTTTTGTTAAGAAGAAGGATGGAACTCTACGACTACGTATAGATTACCGTCAACTAAATAAAATGACTATTAAGAATAGATATCCATTACCCCACATAGATGATCTATTTGATCAGCTACATGGAGAAACGATATTCTCAAAGATTGATTTACAATTTGGTTACCACCAGGTCCGAATCAAAGACATAAAATGTCAAGTGTCAATGCTAATAAACCATTAACCGTTAGCAGAAATTTAACAGTTTAGAAAGAAAGATGAAGATTACTTATTTTATTTGGTTCTGTATAACTTAAAGGTTTATATTAAATACTATGTTAGTTCTGTTTTAACATAGCAGTTGTAATTTTCAGAAAGTAGAAAAGAAATCCGAATCTTAACTAATGTTAAGTGTGTTATTGTCTTCTTTTGTCAATTAGGGAAAATTCTTAGGTGTAATCAGGGCTTACTTACCTTATAGATAACACTCTGGAAATGATGGTTCTTTTTACAGGTTCTAACAGGTAAGTGTTTTGTTCCAGTAAATATCCAGATCAAGAAAGATACTTCACTAGCATAAAATATAATGCTAGTATTTAAAAATGTTTATTTGCAGCTTGTCTCTGTAAGAGGTAACGTTGACATAGTTAAAGTTGTCAAACTGCATAAAGATGATAAAACAAACTGCATAAGGATGGGTTAAATGCATAACCAGTTTATTGTCAAAATGGGACCAAATCAAACTGGATGATTAAGAACATCTATAAAGAATACTCTTACTTTTGCTCATAAGTATTTGTGATCTAAAGTTTAAATAGGAAGAGATATGTTTTGCAAGCTTATGCTTTAATTTCATATATGTCATAAAACATTTGGGATTTGGTTTTAACCGTATTCATTTGAGTCCTTTTATAAACATGAAAGGCATACTCTAGTTTATAGAGTTTTGTTTCCTTAAGATCTTCTCTTATCAATAAGTCATCATACTCATTAAAAGTATTACAAAATTTACCCTTACCCTAGGGTTTCTATAAAATAGGTGTTTGTATGAAAAACAGATTATCTATCTTGACTTTTAAATTGCCTTTGTCAATAATCAGGCATAATTTTACAAAAGAGACTCTTATAAAAAAGTAGATAGGTTTCCCTACTTAATTTCCCAACTATGCCTTGTGTATAGAACTTGGTCCAAGTTTTTCATTTGTAATTGATTGAGTTCTTCTTCAAGATTTAAAACTCTAATTTACACTTTCAAATACAGTTGTTATAATTCGTAATTTCCTTGAGGTATTGTTGTCACTTTATATATTATGGGAGGTATTATAATTACTCTCCAACTCCATGATTTACATGACTTACTTCAAGCGATGAGTATATTACCCTTCTCAATACAGTTTACTACTAAATGTATGGTCATTTATTTATATTCTATGAAAACATATATATAAAATAACTATCCCAACTTGTCTAATAAACAATAACCATTAAAATAAAATACCATTTCTTTATCCTATAGTTTTTAAAACGAGGTATCGACATAACCATGAACAATGTACATTATTGGAAATAAAATTCATATTATTGATATGGTTTTGACTTTATTTGCAATGATATAATGCAGATTGGCAATAGTGTAATTGACTAATGTTTCGAAACCCACAATGGTGAAAATTATTGGTGGACACGTGGAGGTGATTTAACAATTAGGTTTAGTTGACTTAAGTGATTGTCTGAACCCTGTCTTTCACATTGTGAGGGTTTATTCAACTATGGAGCGGCTGAGCTAAGAGCTCATGGATGCCATGGCTCTATGTTGACCTCTAAGTTGGAAGCACCATCCTCCAAAACTCTACAAGCTTGTGTAGGTGAAATCATACTGCGGTTTTTGAAACTTATTGACTCCTGAGGAGGCATTTGTGTGTTGAGGTTGGTTTCGCCACTGATTTGTGAACTGTCAGTATCTTTCAAAAAAACACAGTGGAAAGGAGTTTTAAATTAAGAGTTTTTTTTTGTTTCTTGTTGGAGTAATCCCTTTGTGTGGTGTTTGTTCCCTTCAATCATGGTTTAGGGTTTCGAAGCACTCTGTGCTCACACAGTTCCCAGGATTTTAGTTGTAAGGTGCCATCGAGCTAGGATCCAGTGGCTTCGCTTCCACAACTTCTCCAACACAAGTTTTAACCAGGTAACGGCTCGTCATTTATTATAGATTAATAAATTCAGAGTTTTCCATTATATTTTTAAGGTTATAACTTACAAAGTTACAATGTGCATGTCTCTCTCCAAGCTAGAATTTGAATCTAGTTACAAGACTCTCCTCAACCTTCAACAATGCATTCCTTGGTAAACCCCGGTGATATATGAGGGTTTTTCTCTGCACTTAAGTTATGGTGGAAGGAAAAATGGAAGCTTCTCCATGCTGGTTGTTGGCTCGGCCATGGTTTACTATTATGTTAATGCTCCTTGTTTTTATAATATTTTTAAAGCCCTAGAGGATGTTATGTGGAAATTTTTATGGCTGTTGCAGCCATGACTTTATGGTTTTTAAAGAGTCTTCATAGCCTGGGAAAATGTAAAACATGTTTTGATTTTAATACTTGGCTCTAATCCATGACTATACTGTCCAACCACTAGGTGGTTTTCTTGAATATTTAAGTTGGTCTTTGCAGAAATAGAAAAGACAGTTTTTTTTAATATTTCTTTTAACAAAAGGAGGGTTTTTACTGCTGTAAATTGTAGTTGTGATAATTTTGGTTTCTAACCTCTATTTAGACTTGAGAAGTCATTTTGGTAAGGCTTAAAGCCTCGACAGATATTATAAAAGGCCACAGGCCACTATACTTATTACATTTCATCTCTGTTAGTTTTGTTTACATATTATTTTTAGTTTATATTTACATTAAGGTATAAATGGCTTATAGTAGTTTTAATATTTACTTTGCACATTATTATTAGGTGAATAAAATATTATGTTTCTCTTTAAAGATTATTATTGTATAATCTAAAGCTCTATAATTATTCGGTTTTCAGTAATAATCTTAGCTCTGTAATTATTTTGTTTACAGTATTAATTATTTCCTGTTGTTATTAAATTTAGAAAAAATCTATTAGGTTTTATTATTATGAATTATAAAGTAATAATCTATTTCTAGAGATGATTCCTATCTCTTGCAAACCCTATATGGTTCTTTGAGGTTTGCAGTATTAATACTTGTGCTTATAGTAACCATAGTTTAATTGCAAGCCTGAATAAATAGTTAAAATGACTTATGAAATTAAGAACTGGGTTAAACCCTAAGTAAACCTTTTATTGTTCCTATATTTATTTATTTATAATTTATTTATTGTATTCATATTAAGTGTTAATACTAGAGTTAAATTTTATAAATATTATACTTACTAGTGATTGTTATATAAATCTATTCTTTCCTGTAATTAGATTTTGTAGTGACAGTACAGGTACAACTATATTTTTGTAAATAACTTACATAAAAACTACAGAAGTGAATATTTACATCTGCATTTAGAGTTAATGAAAATCTACTTATCTAAACTAAGCATACCTACTGTACTAGAGTACTTCCTTGTAAAAGGCATGGAAAAATATAGTTTGGTAATTTTTTTCTATCCATCTATTACTTAGCAAAATATCTATTGTTTAATCATAATCTACTAATTACTAATTTTCTCAAATAATCAAATGCTCTTTCTTCTTCATTGACCCTAATAAAATAACAATATGATAAACTTGGTAAAATCTTAATCCTTTTATGAAACAGTAGATAAAATAATAAATAAAACTAAACAAGTCAAACCTGTCAAATAGATGAGGTGACAACAGCTTAAGGAGGTTGTTCCTCCCAACCAACTCCTAGAGAAAGCTTAGTCTACAATTTCTCAAGACCCCCAATCCTATCTCTTAGTCCTTCTGGTAGAGTACTGGGTGAGAGATGTAAACTTGAGATCCTTTGCCACTTTATTGGATATACAGAAGTAACTCAGCCCTGCTTATAGCAGTAATAACTTCAGCTTAGAATAGATGCACAAGTTTAATCTTCAGCACTTAACCCCTCAAACTCACTTCAAGAAGTCCCCTCCATCGAATTTCTCATGTGCACTTCATTCACTCATATTCATCACAATTCCAGGATGAGCAGCCTTAGCTATCTTCAATGGGAATTTTTATATCAATTCCTAGGTCTTCTGGGTCAGTTTTTACTTAATGAGCCACCTACTCCTATTCCATTTTCTTGGGGAATCATGACCACAAATATAGGAAAGTTGCCACCTGCAACAGTTAGAAGTAGTTTGAGGGTGCTTCCACTTGTCAATATACTCTCAACCTAGTCTCCTCCACCAAGTGACCAGTAAACACTCATTTGACAACTTCCCTAAGCTGTTGTCTCATCATTTATTTATTTATTAATAAAATATTCTGCAATAGATTATATTATCCTTGACCCCACTTGATCAATAATTACAAACTTCATCATAAAATATAACATAATGTTCCTCAATAACATTAATTTTTTTTGGAAGTTTGGGCATGAGACAGGGTAGCATGGGCCATCATGTGCTATCATGAGCATCATTAGATGGTGGACTGCATGATGTACTACTAAAAGCTGACTAGCTTCATAATTTTTGAATGATTTTGTATTTTTTGAAAGCCACAATGCTTTAGATGAGGGCTCATGACCATATTTTTGTAAAAACACTCAGTTATATATATATATATATATATAGACTTATTACTGGTGATTATATGTCTAAAATGGAAATCATATTTATATGAGTTTTATGTGTCATTTATGGTTTATTTTAAAATGAACCATGTTTATTTTACAAGTTATCAATGGGAAATATACCAGTCTAGGATGTAGTTTGCTAACGAATCAGCCACTATATTATCTGACCTAGGGATATGCCTGTAAGTGATAAAATTGAATGACCTCTTTAATAAACGTACTCTCTGAAATAAATGGAGGAGTATATGGTTTCTGATGGTATATACATGGTTTATATCACAAACTACTAATTGTGAGTCCATAAACACTACCAAATCATGAATGTCTCGAGACATGTCCTCAGTCAATACACCTATCATTGCCTGATACTCGACAGTGTTGTTGGTAGCTAGACCAATACAAATCGCTCCTGAACTAATCAAGTCATGAGCCAGGGAATACAGAACCCAAGTAGCTGAAGCAAGGTTCAGGGTATGATGACAAGCACCATTAATGAAGCCGTAAAAATCCATCTGATCTACATAACCAAAACATGGTATAAACAGTTTGGACACTGAACTCAACACCATATTGAAAATAGAAAACATGCTGAAAGTAAACATTATACATATATACAAGGTACCATATAAAAATTACTTAAGCATAGTACCTCTTCAGGTACAACCCATTGCGAGGTTTCCCGAAGGGTATCCCATCATAATCCATGAGCTCATAAGCCCCTTTCTCTGAAACTTTTCTAACGATAAACAGACCATACCATATTGACTCGAACTTCCCTTTACCTAGTTTAGCATGTCTCTGATCGTAGGTCAGAACTAGGTTACCTTCATTGAAAACATGAGGTTGAATAGATTTATCATACTGTGCCTTGATGCATTTCTTATGTGACTCATTATCCAAGGCAGGATCTCTTCTAGTTTCGTTAAGATTAGTCAGGTATAGAAATCTTTCTTCCTCAGTGGAAGTGTTTGGCAGAATTTCTACCACAAGTTTCAGTGACAGAATCTGGCATTAGATAGGAAGGACAAATTCAAGTCCGTAAACTAACTGGAAAGGTGTGAAACCAGTCGATGTTTTTACTATAAGACCAAAGAGTAGAAAAGAGAGTCAGGTTCCAGTTGGATTTATGATCTCCAACCATCCCCTGCAGTATAGTTTTTAAAACTTTGTTAATGGCCTCGACCTGACCATTAGCTTGCAGATAGTAGGGAGTTGAGTTTTCATGGCAAAAACCCAGCTTAGTACTTCACTTGGTCATCATCTGATTCCAGAAATGTGATCCATGGTCAGTGACTATAAAATGTGGGACTCTGAACCTAGCTATCACGTGGTTGAATAAAAATAGGGTGGAATTCTTACCATCCTATGCATATGTAGGCATAGCCTCAGCCCATTTCGTGATATAATCAATGGCCACAATGATGTAACCATGCCCCCCAACCGAGGTAGGCTTACAATGCATAAATTCAATACCCCATTTGGAAAAAGGGCCAACCACAACGACGGGGTGTAAAGGAGCAGGGTGGGTGCACTTTTTCGGATAGAAATGTTGGCAGGGTGGGAATTTCTTAATAGCCTCATGACAATATTTGAAGACTGAAGGCTAGAAATAGCCACATGAAGGATTTTCTAGGTTGTATCCATCCCAGAAAGATGACTGCCACAAGCTCCAAATTGGTAATAATTAAGGATCTGTTTAGCCTCTTCAAGTGTAAGGAATCGTCGGAGAATGGAATCGATACCGTGTCTGTACAATGTATCATTTAATATGAGGTAGTACTTCGCGTGGTGACGGATACAGTGACGATCGTCATGGGATATATTGGGATGAAATATTTGAGTTTGGAGATAAATGATTAAATATACATACCATGGGTCGGTTGTGCTTATCAAGAACAGGAATTCATCTGGAAATGAATTGTTGGGCTCAGTATCCATCAAATCACAAGGAAGGTCACACATCAACTCTGTAAAGAACAAGGATTTATTTGAAGTGGCCTTGGAAAACTCAAGGTTGAATTCCTATAGGATGACAATCCAACGGGAATATTTACCCCCTAGCACCTGACGAGTTAGGATGTAGTACATAGGGTTTTGATATGAAAGTATCGTGGTAGTGCGAAGCAAGATGTAATGATGAAATTTCTGAATAGCAATGATTGTAGCCAATGCTAACTTCTCCACACACAATTATCAAGTTTCAAAATCAATGAGATTCTTACTGCCATAATATATCACGTGTTCCTAACCGTTGGTATCTTCCTGCGCTAAAACCATTCCAATGGTATTAGTGGAGGCAGCAACATATAAGAGAATGTCCTTTGAATAATATGGGGGGTGTATCAAAGGCTCGTTGGGCCTGGTCATCCCAGAAGAATGGAGTATCCTTCTTCAGGAGATGCATATAACTGTGCATTTTCTCAACGAAATTGAAAACAAAACGACAAATAAATTTTTCCTTCCCTTGCAAAGTTTGGAGCTCCATAATGTTTGTTGGGGTAGGTAGGACCAATATAGCAGCAATGTTCAGTGGATCAATCTAGATGCCATCCTTAGAAACCACAAAGCCAAGAAGGCGTACCGTCTCAATGCAAAAAACTAATTTGTGTGGATTGAGCCGTATGTTATAATGATGACATCTCAGGAAAATGTCCCTAAGATGCCCAGGGTGGTCTTCTCGTTGCTGTGAATGATCTGGGAGATTTTCAAGGTACGACTCCACAATGTTCTTAATATCATGAAATGCATAGGACATGGCACGCTGGAATGTAGCTTCAGTGTTCTTGAGGCCAAAATGTAACTTCCTATAGGCAAAGGTTACCCACGGGATGTAAATGTCATTTTGTGTTGATAGGCGGGAAATATCTCAATCTGATTGTAGCCATAAAATCCATCCATGAATGAGAATATGACACTTCCAGCATAGTTGTCAATAATCTCATCGATATGCGGAGTTGGAAAATTGTCTTTAGGACAAGCTTTGTTCAGGTCTCGAAAATTGATACAGGCTCTAATGGTGCTTTGCTTTTTGTTCACAGGGACAATGTTAGATACCCATTCCGTCAAGGGTATAGGATAAATAAACCCTATCTTTAGAAGTTTTTCTTCTTCGACTTTAATAGCCGTAGCCTTCCGGGGATGGACTTGACATAACTTCTTCCTGTCAGTTCTAGCTATGGGATAGGTTTTAATTTCATGAACCATAATAGAAGGGTCTATCCCAAGAATTTCTTCATAAGCCCAGGAAAAAATATCTTGGAATTATTTGAATAATGCTCGATATGCTTCAGTTTCTTCCATTGAGAGGTTCTACCCTACGTGAACATGTTCAATGGTTCCAAGATTAACGGATATGTCAATCGGGGTTGTTTTAGTAATGTTGCATAGATTTCCTTCGGATTCAGTATTTTGAAAGAATAGAGGCATTTGTTGAGAATCGACAATATCGGTACCAATGAGATATACAAAATCAAAATCCGATGAACTAGCATTGGGGAGGAACAAGGATCGGTGATGATGATCCTCCCATACATATTCATGCATACTCATCATCTCCATGATGGACTCGTCTGATGGGAAAGTTTGGTAGATATAATCTAGAGTAGGGAGAGAGGGTTCTAAACAGTAATTCAGGTGGTAAGGATCTGAGGCCACAAGATGAAAGTCATCAATATGGTCATCAAAAATGGATTGGAAAGAATTATACATTGCTTCATATGGGCCAAGAGGGGATGCCTCAAAAAAATTCTTTGCCCTTGGTGCTATAGCCAGTTGTGGAAATCATATTTATTGTCACCACTTCTGTGCTAGGAGGGGCTGATGGAAACGCACCCATAAGGGTGGAGTCCTTCAGCATACCTATCCCAATCGACTGATAAGGGGGAGGGGACTGACCTAGCATAGGGATGTTATTCACTGTAGGGTAGTAACATCTAGCATACAATAGTCAAGTTGATCAATAGTCACAATATTCCCCAAATGTGGAAATTGGAGAGTTCTAAATGTTGTTGAAGTGACAATGGTTATAGCATAAAACCAATTTCTCCCTAATAGAATATTATAATCTAACGGGGCATCAACTACTTCCACCTGAATGGAAACAGCCTTGCCCTCAAGCTCAGCTAAAAGTGCTGGAAATAGACCATGGGGCTGGAAACCTTGCCCATTGAAATATTTAAGGTATTAGGTGACTTTGTAAGCTCTAGAGAACCAATGGCTCTCCAACAGGATATAGACAAAACTGAGGTTGAATATCCCTCATCTAGAACGGTTCTATGGACCTTTCTCCCAAATACTCTCATTGCAATATGAAAAGCAACCTGGTGCGGTAATCTAGACTTATAGTTCTTGACGTTAAAATGAATCAAATTCATTTTATATGGGTATAAGGCTCCCAAAGCAGTCAACAAGTGTTTGCACTATGTAGGACAACTTTGGAGCACTTTTAAGGTTGACATTGCACAACATGCCTAGGCCATATCTTCAACAACGTTGTAGAACTGTGTGTCTCGGGAATTGGGATTAAAAAAAACCTTCCTGAGGGTATCCTTACGTGGTCGTAAAATTAAATCAATATTAATTTTTTCGATCAAGAGAGGGCCATTAGATGAAGATGAAGGAGAACTAGTAGAAGGAACTTTCTCGGAAGAAGGATTTTCTTCCGTCTTCTCTATTGGCTTGTCATATGAATGACTATGAGTATTCAAAATGATGGTCTCTGAAGACATCATTCTGATTTATTCCATGGAACTGGAGGTCCACTGATTAGACATATGGTCTATCAATTGTTGAGGTGGGAAAGGATCGGTAAGCACTGCTGGTGCGGGGTTACTCTTCAAAAATTTACTAATCTTATCACGACAAGGACATTGTTTTGTGAAGTGATATCCTCCACACAATAAGCAGGGATATTTGGATTTTCTCTTCCCTTTATCATTCTCATTGGTCATAGGTTTAGGATTCTCCTGTTTGTTTCCAAGTTTCTTTTTTTTACATTTCCCTTTTTTCTTATTGTCGGATGTCTACGAACTTTGGATAGCATTCACCTCGACAGAAACAGTAGGAGTTGAAGGAGTAGTAGTAGAATCATTTGGTTGCTTGGAAGGTTTTTCTGTCAATGAGGGTTGGATTGAACCAACCACCCCACATTAGAGGAAATTTCAACTCAAAATGGGCCTCCTAAGGAAAATTAATAAAATAATAGTTAAAATAATAAAATAATATTTATTAATTTTGGTGGAAGAAAAGAAAAAAACTGCTTTTTTGTTCGTATTTTCGACATATCTCCCAGTGTTTTTCAAATTTTGATCAGGATATATTGTTGGATGTGGATTTAAATTCTACATCCAACAAGTATCCACTCTACATACTTTTGACAGGCCCCGCTACCCCAAAAACAAGAAATACCAGAAAAAACATGATGATGACATCATCGTCATGTTTTTTCAGGTATTTCTTGTTTATGGGGTAGAGGGGCCTATCAAAAGTATGTGGAGTGGGTACTTGTTGGATGTAGAATTTAATTCCACATCCAACGAGATCTTGTAATCAAAATTTGAGTTAACACAAAGGGAGATATGTCAAAAATACAAATAAAAAAGTAGTTTTTTTTATGATACCTATCCCCAAATTTATATTAAAAAATTGTTTAATAGGTGTTCCCTTTTTTAATTTTAAAGAATTTTTATTGGCTAATACATGATGACATGGAATTTGTATTATTTTTGGAAGGGCCATTTTAAGTTGAAATTTCCTCTAATGTCAATAGGAGTTTCTGTTGGTGGTTTAGGAGGATCTTTGCTCGGATGAGGAGCTTGAGGAATTAAGTCATACAGCGTTTCGAATTGGGAATATCCCAAATAGAGATACTGAGTGTAACTGATAGCCTTCTCTTCATTAAAAACACCACCCATATCCACATCTCAGGTGATAGGAGGCAACAATGACTTAGTGAACGAATCAGCTAGCAGTTGGTCCAGGATCGGAGCTTTAATAAGCCATCTCCGCCTTCTCCACTCATGGATATGGTTTGATATGTGTGTGGAGGTACTCTAATGGAGTGAATTTAAAATATCCGTACCCATTTCATAATGAATGGGTATCTAAAAGTGCGTAAGGAAAATAGTTTCCAAAGAGCTAAAATCCACAAACGAATGTTGTGGAAGTTAAATGTACCACTTTGTAGCCGTGTCGGTCAGCGTGCGCTGGAAGAGCCTTAAACAAAAATAATCATCCATCAAGGAGTTTGAGGCACACCATAGATGTAAGGTCATAACATGGTTCTTGGGATCATCTCCTTGCTTTCCATTGAACTTGGGAATGTATCATGGCAATTTTATCGGAATAGCGGTCCTTGAAGGGTTATGTCGAATGGGGTCATTTATCAACTTGGACATATCAGGTAAGTCCAAATTTTCCAAGAAATCTAATGCCGATTAGGTTCCACATAATGGTAGTATTGATAAGGAATATGTGTACTAGTAGGACCATAAGCTGACTAATATATGGGTTGTTGATTTGGTTGATGGGAAGATGATCCTCCCGAAGAACCTCCCGAAGGGGGTGGGCCTCCAGGAGTTTGGACCCCAGGAGGTGGGCCTCAAGGACCATAGGAGGTGGTCCTTCAGAAGTTGGACCTCTAGGAGGTGGACCCCAAGAAGGTGGACCTCCAAGAAATGGTCCTCCTGAAGGTGGGCCTCCAGGTGGTGTCCCTCTAGGCGATGGCCCTCTGTAAAGGGGACCTCTTCCAGGTGGGCCTCCTCCTAGTGGAACTCCAAAGGGTGGGCCACCATAAGGTGGCCCTTCAGCACCTCCAGCAGTAAGAATAGGTATCCGTCCCATTGCTGGCATGTAGGACCAATTAGGTTTCCCCCATGGTGTAAACGTGTTTCTAGGGTAAGGGATTCCAGAATACATAGTTCCTGTAGATGTAGGTTGATAATTAGTGTTTACTATAGTTAATTTATTTTATCAGTAACCATAACCCTAAGAATGCTAGTTGACTGCAGGTTGCACCCTTAAGGGTTGGACTAAACTCGATGGAGGGTTTACCATATTGGTGTGGGTGGGAGGAACATACACTGCGGATTTCCCTACATTAGAGGTATGCCTAGTACTAGTAACAACTCCACTAACTAATAATGTATGTCACATCAGGGGTTGTCCCCCGATGTTAGAATTTAATGCCTCCATTTGAGCTAAGGATTTCCCCCCAGCTACAAAGGTTAAGGGAGGACTAGAGGCAGGCCTAGAATTCAAAGCTGTAGGGTTGGATTTTTTCCTCAGATTACAAGGATACATGCCACGAGGTGGAACATCATCAACAGGAGTTGAAGTCTCAAGAAGTGGACTATATCCAGAAGGCCATGGATCCATCATATGGGGTAAAAGAGCAGACATAGGTCCTTTATGAGGTATAAGGGTAGCTATAACCCTGTCCATCCTCTCTTGAATATTACGAGCATGATTAAGTGATGCTTGAATTCTCCTATATGTATCCTCATTCAGAGGAGGGTTTTCAAAATAGGGTCTAATAACCCAAAACTCAAAAATGGATTGACCCATTGAAGTTCTTCAAAAAGGAGCATCAGGGCCATACTCAGTTTCATCAATACCATCAATTCGACCTTCCATCGGAGAATGAAAGGAAGTATCAGCCGCATGATTCTATTGAACCAAGGGAGTAATGTAAGAAGTGAATTGATTTACACTTTCTACAACTAGATTTTCTCCCACATGGGAGTCAGTTGCAGCTCCTTGGTTTGTGGCTTCCATTGGGCCTTCCCCTGTAGCAGGAGGAAAGTCAAGTGGCAAGCCATGATTTCTTCTGGATCGTCTCACCTGAAACTCAGCCAGATTGTAAAAGTCACTAAAACCTAACCTAGGGTTTCTAAACTAAGACAAATCACACAAGGTCTTCTCCTATACAAGCTATAGGCCATAAACAAAATTAAGTGATAAGATGAGCTCAAAATAGTCGGTCTCTCACCGGGATTGTCAAGAAGGTGCAACTCGGGATACACTTAAGGTATGTGCGTAGTAATCTCCTCGAGTGATTTTCTCGATGTATTGCTCCAAACAAGACAACCAAAGTGTTTTTATCAGTTCAACAAGGAATCCTAATAGGGTCTCCCAATATACGCAAGGTATGTGGGAGCTCAAATACGTAGTAGTGTTGTCTAATGCACAATCGTTCACAAGGGTCCTTCCGATATACAATCGAGTATGTGAAGTACCTTTCTATATACCTCAAGGGTACGCGAAAGGCTGTTTGATATACCGACGATACATGGAAAAACCGCGTAGGTCCTGGGTTGTAATGCAGGAAAATAACGATAGCTCCTACGTTTTGCGACACCGGAACACGTCACTAACTTATCACTCAAATTTCTATACAATTTTAGACCTATAACTACCATTAATTTTAACTTGAGTAGTTAGGTGAATGCATGAAGTTCTGACAGAAATGTAAAGCCATGCAAATATGAAATGAAAATTATTTCAATTTACCATTCAATACATGCCTACTTATGGGAAGGGGAGAGTATTTTTCTTTTCAATTTTTGTTTCAAAACCAAAAAATTTCCCCAAACCACTACACTAAATAAATATTTTTCCGAGAAAGAGAAACAAGCAACAAACTTCAAATTCATTTTTTGAAAGCAAGCAAATAGAGTAAGATCTCTTTTTCTAAGAAGAAAGACAAAAACACTCAAAGGCATATCCAATAATTTTTTCAATTTTTCCTTTTAAAACTAGAAACATCTAATTTAAAACCACTAATATTTTTTTCTTTTGATGAGATCATAATATAAAAGAAAGAGAAGAAAATTGGAGATCTGAAATCTTATGAGGCTAATCAGAGGTCCAATAATTCATCCTCAAAACAAAAATATAAACAAGTCTAAAAAAAAAACTTTTTCAAAGCAAAAAGAAGTCCTTCACAAAATTTAATAAAAAATGAAAACAAGAAACCAATCAAGCAAGTCTTTCTTTTCAAATTTATCAAACAATAGGATTGAGATATAACCGATGCTAAGCTCTCAAACAATACTCCTTTCAAAAAATTTAAAACCAAGCACACAAGAAAATGAAAAGATGATTCTATCCTAGCTTTTTTATTTTAACAAAATAAGCCTTTTACCACATCCAATTTTGAAATTCAAACACTGAGATCTCTTTAAACAAGCCCAAATACTCAAAACTGAAAGCAACTCACACAAAAATTTTACAATTTGTTTTGCAAAAACGAGTCTGGAAAATCCTACCTATCACTGCTTCCAGAGGGTCCCTAATAGAGAGGTTTTGAGAGAGAACCACTTCCAGATTGTTGACTATAGATGCTGGCATCGCTTTCTGCTCACTAAGTCCAGGATGTGGCACTACTTACTACCCACTATGCATGCACGGTTCCCATTAGATTTCCAAAACAAAATAATTGTGAAAAAAGAAAAATTAATCACTGTGCAACTGGCATTTAAAAAATGAATTAATAGTAATTGAAAGTATAGAAGGCAAGAACAACCCAGATATGAACAGATATGATGATACCAAACCAAAATCTCACTAGATCAGCTAATGGATGTGATTGAACTCATAAAATACTGGAGCTTGGATTTTGGAAAAGTGTTTGAAAAAACCAAGAAAGATTATATCAGTTGAAGCTCTTCCCTAGTGGAGTCACCAGATTTGTAGCTAGGAATTTTGCACCTCCTGCGGACAGGAGTTGTTCCTCTATTCTAAATGGTTCAGATCTAGAACAAATGGTACGCAATAGAATTGGAAGACATTCCCTAGAATGGGTGGAGATATGGAACCAGTCTCTTTGATGTAATAGTATAACTTTTTCCTGTAATAATGGTTCTTCATGGATGTACCTGCATAATCACAAGAAAACAACAAACAAGATAAAAAAGCACCATAATATGATCCACTATTCTATGTTGATGACTAAGGAATTCAACAATAAAATATACGATAATAACACAATATACATTATTGGAAAGGAGCCAATTTTTCATTAAATAATAAAGAAGAAGTTTACAACCTATGCCTTAGTGTTGATGTGCTCCTTCACAAATCCAACATCTCGTCCCCAATAGCTCCAACTTGCTCCCTCAATCTCACTCTACTAATCTAGGCCAGAATGTCAAAGCAACAATATAACTTTACTCTCCCCCCAACCATGGAATATGATCCTGCTTTTATAGCCTTAGGATGGATAGATATGGTTGAGAAATTGGTGGGTGAGGTGGATAGGAGATCCTCAAAGGATGGATCTCGAGCCCAAATGGCCCTAGTGAGTAGGGATAAGGGTGCCACAAAGCCTTCTTTTGAGAAGCTTTGTGAGAACCTCTTTGTTTTTACTTTTTACCATGGGCACCATTTTTTCCTCACTGAGACAGAGCAGTGACAGGGAAGAACCACACCTTTAACAAAGGGAAAAGGAGGTGCCACTACTTACTACTAATACATTATAGGCAATGCTAAAGAAGGTACCTCTCATCGACTAAAATGTAGAAGCGGTGCTGGATTTCAATCTGCAGATTTGATGTCTGGATCAATATTTTCACTTCACAACTTGGGATTAAGGGAAAATACTGAATTTTGGGACCTCATCACATGTTGATGATGATATTTAGGTGTAACACACCTCAAGGTATTCTTTCTTTACCAAAATCTTTAGTAGATGGTGAGGGAATTGGAGAACAAATTAGATGTAGAGGCCATTTGCTTAAAAGTTATGAAACTCACTAATGATTAAGAGGTGGAGAGATAGAGACCAATTATGGAGGTTTAGCCACCTTGATTAGATGGAGAGGATAGTAGTAGCAAGGAACTACATTCTATAAAAGAGAAAAGTCAGGTGCAATAGGATCCAGACCATATCATGACTTCTTGTACCACAAATACAATGGATAGAGAAGGACCCTCCATTAGTATGCCAAGGCTATGTAAAAGGCACATAACACATAATTAAGTATTTATTTTATATCCATTATTTTAGTTTCCAATTCTCACTTTGAATAGAGTCTAGACACCAAGCAACTCCAACATTGATGATTGTAAATTGTGTTACTTATAATTACTAATGATTAACTGCTATGTGATGATGTATCTTAAATGTTTTATGTCATAGAAAAAATTTATTATGTTTCTTAATTCCAAATATATTTCCTTTGATCCATAGAGAATATCTTGGCACATCATGGCTAAATCAATATACAACATTTCTAGCTTATAAACATATATTTTGGTCTTTGCAAGGATAGCAAAGTTTATTTGTTTTCTAAAAATATTTTGATGTTTGGATCTACATTTACACACAATATCCTAAGCATTTATTCTGTTAATATGTCCTTTCCTTGAAGTGGAAAATAAGAAAACAATAATTAATTCAATGGAAATATGATTCTTTTAGGAATAATTTCAATGGAAAAATAAGTACTAAGTATACTCGAATTTCAGTTGACATAACTTAACAATTATGTGCCCAAAAGGGAAGAGTCCTTTTTTTTTTTTTTTTTTCATTGTGGTTTCTCTGACAAGTTCATATTAACTCATTTTGATTTTAATTTATATATACATGGCAAGAAACATATCCTAGTCCAATCATAATTATGGTCTCAAATGTTGGCTAGTCTGATGCAAATATTGAAAAATTGAACTTATTCTCTCATCATTGCTATAGAAAAACAAACCAATTGGACATTTAAGACATGTGTATACTTTTAGATCAATTCAAATATCCACAAGGTAAACAAAATACCCAACAGATAGCCTCTCTAAATTTCTGAAACCCTAGTTTTAAAAACATTTCTCAGCTCCAGTAACGAAATAGTATGAAAGGAACAAGAAATGAAAGGAATATTTCAGCAACAAGCGTCCCATTTCATAGTTTCCTACTTACCTTTTGTTTCATTCCCTTCACTTTATTTTTGGTGTTAACACTAATATCCTTTATTGATGTGTTTGCAGTAGCATACTTCTTTTCAATAGATTGCTTTTCAAGTTTTGGAAGTTCTCCCTTTTTGTTATCACCTTCAAGTTCATTTTCTTGTTTATCTACAGGAAAATGAAACTCTCTCCCCTATTGTTGATCACATAAATTGTAATATGACCTTATCTGCGGAAATTTAAACCAAGTGATATAACAATTACACTCAAAAAATTGGTAATCAAACATTCAAAATTACCAACAAAGGAGACTGAAATTGGAGCATAACAGTAATCTGTATTGAATAAGTGTACAATAACCAACCTTATGAAGTCATAGGATGTTGAAATATATAATTACATTAGATATTTGAATGCATAAGGATGCCATTCGAAATAGTCAAAAAGTAGGCTTACTAAATCTAATCAATTCCCCCATAGGTGCAGAAAGCAATTTCCAAATCCACTTAGAGGCTCACAAATTGGAAAATTCAAGTAGGAAATCTAATAAGGGATGGAGAGACAACTCATACATGCTTTTATTAGGATAAAAGGATGGAGGGTAATGAGGGGAAAAAAAATTCAACTACACCTAGTCTTGCTTTCCCTTTTGCCTTATTTCTCAATAAAATAGGCAACTTAGTAGAAAAAGCAGATATGTGCTGTGGAGGATCTGGAATAAACCAAAAATGCTAAATATGGTTTCCAGGAGGTTTCCAAAGTGCTCCATGACTCAGTTTTAGCAATTTTGACTTCTATGACATGTGGAAGACAGCTTGCATAGAGTGGAATATAGGAAACTAGGCAAATAAGACAAAAATGGATTAATTAATGTCTAATGTAGGTAACTATGGGTTGATTATTATAACACCCACCCTTAAGCTTGACTTTATGAGTTAATATCAAAAAACTATAGGGCCTAGAAACAATTCTTAGTCACCCTTTACATACTGCATGTCCATTTAACCAAGGAAAGAGGCAAAAATCCAGTGGGAAAATCCTCCCTTAAACATGGAAAGTAAAACAAAATTCAAAAATATTGTCATCAATCATGATTCACAGCATGATCAGAAATCCCCAGCAGTGATTTGAGATTACTGAATGTCTTCTCACAAAAAACTTTGGTGAAGATGTTTGTTACTTGTTCTGAAGATGCACAGAAGAGTAGGTGAATGGTGCCATCATGCACAAGTTGTCTGATGTAGTGCATATGGATCTCAATGTGTTTGGTTCTCTGTCTCTAAACTAGATCATTGTAGATTCAAATGGTGCTCTGATTATTACAATAGATAATAGTTGAATACTTTGATTTGAAGCCACACTCACCAAGTATTCCCTGCAACCATAAACATTGAGTTGTTGCATTTACAACTCCTCTGTACTCTACTTTTGTAGATGAGAGTGCTATGGCACTCTATTTCTTGCTTGACCAGCTGATTGGTCCTTCAGAAAGCATGGACACATATCCTGATGTTGACTTTCGATCTGTGTTTTCACCTGCCCAATCACTATTAGTAAACCCAATCAAATCCAGATCAGATTTAGCTTTGTAGAAGAGCCCATGAGTTCTTGTTCCTTGAACAAAGTTAAGGATCCTTTTGGCTGCTCTCCAATGGATCTCATAAGGTTGATCCATGTATATTGAAGCCACACTTACTGTATAATAAATATCATGTCGACTGTGTGTAAGTTAAATCAAGCACCCAATCAACTACCTATACAGTGTATTATTTACCATAGGAGAAGAACCTTCTTCTTCAAGCTTAACTCCTGAAAGGAAGGGAGTCTTGCTTGGCTTGCAATATTTCAAGTTGAATTTGTTCAAAAAAAATAAGGCATAATTGGACTAATATACTTTGATTCCATGTTGGTATTGAGCAATTTCGAGACCCAATAATTGGCTCAATAACCCCAAATTAGTCATAGAAAATGCATGGTTCATTGCATCCTTCAAGGAGGAAATCTCTTTCTTTGAACTTCCTGTAATCAAAAGGTCACCCACATACAAGAAAATATTCATCAAATAACCATGAATCATATTCAAATAAACATTAGGATCATACTTTCATTGAACAAAACTCAATGACAGCAGAAAGCCATCAATCTTGGCATACCAAGCCGTGGGGGCTTGCTTGAGCCCATATAATGATTTCTTTAGCCTGCACATAAAATATGGATTATAAAAAAAACCTTGAGGTTGTTTCATGTAAATATATTTAGTAATATCTCCATTTAGGAAATCACACTTCACATCCATGTGATGTACCTCCCACTGCTTTGAAGCTACAATGGCTAAGGCTAGACTTATGGAGTCCATCTTTGCCACTGGTGCAAATGTTTCATTGTAGTCAATACCATGTACCTATGAGTAGACCTTGGATACCAATATTTCCTTATATTTAAAAGGTGAACCATCAGCAAAAAACTTAGTTTTGAAAACCCACTTACATTGAACTAGGTTCCTCCCTAGAGGAAGATCAACCAGTTCCCAAGTGTTGTTCTTTTGGAGTGAGCTGAATCCTTATTTCATGGCTGCTTTCCATATTGGATCATGTTTCACATATTCATATGTCTATGGGTTTGATTCAACCATTAGATAGCACTTCTCTGCAAACAAAGGGTCTTTCATACACAGGGCACTTTCAAACTGATATCTAGTCCTCCTAGGATCACTAGGATTTCCAACTAGTTCCCCAGCTGCATGAATGGTCTCTGCTTCCCATTTTGGTATTATATGAATTTCAATATCTACAATTAAATCATCATATATCAGAATCATCAAACTCATTTGTCTGTCCGCTTACATTCAATGGTTCTGGTGGTGAAGAAGACTCTCCAACTTCAACTACAGCTAAAGGATCTTCTTGGAACTGAACACTCCTTTCAATGAAGGATTTTTTTGTGCTCAAGTTGATCAGCTTGTACCCTTTTGAATCTTTAGAATACGCAACAAATAGGCACTCTTGGATTTGGGCCTGCAAATCCTTTCTCTTTTCAGTTGGAATTCTAGCCCAAGCCTTTGAGCCAAAAATTCTGAAATGGGTCACATCTGGCTTGTACCCATTCCAAGATTCGAAAGGAGTCATACCATTAAGATGCTTATGATGCACCGTATTCTAGATATAGTATGCACATTTTATATCCTTGGACCAAAACTTTGGTGGCAAAGTATTAGCCTCCATCATACAGGTTTCCATCTCCTTCAGTGGTCTATTCTTTCTCTCAGTAACACCATTTTTCTATGGTGTGTAAGGGATTGAATGCTACATATGAATACCTGCATATTTACAATATTGAATTAACTCAAACTTGACATACTCACCACCATTTTCAAATCTGAGGATCTTGAGTCTCCTCCTAGACTGGTTTTCAACCAAGGCCTTAAAGACTTTGAAAAGGTCAAAAACTTCAGACTTGTGCTTTAGGAAGTAAACCCAACAATACCTGGAAAAATAATCTATGAATTTCAATGCATATTTGGCTTGAATAATGGACATATGAGGAAATGGACCAGAAACATCACTGTGGATCAACTCAAGAGGTGCAAAGGTTCTCTCATGACTAGCTCTCTCAAATTTGTGCTCTGGGTGTTTTCCTAAGATACAACGTTGACAGAATCCCTTGGAAAACTTAATATTTGGTAACACTATGACCATATATTTTTCACTCATATCAGAAAGATACTTATAGTTAAGATGGCCAAATATTTCATGCCAAAGCTTGCTTTCCTCATTAGCATGAATCAGAAGAGCAGAGGGGTTTAAGTAGGGTAGAAAATGTGAAAACATGTATACCTTCAAAGTGTGATAAACAACACCTTTTGCAATGACTTTACCATTCGAGATATATGTGATCTCAACATAATTAGGGGAGAATATTACCTTCTTTGGAGACCCAATGTGAGTCATATAATACATTGACAAGAGGTTAGAGGAAAGACCTAGAACATACAACACATTATTCAACTTACCATGGTCAAGATTAATCCTTCCTTTCCCCAAACTGTTAGTGAGAGAGTCATCTCCCAACACTATTGGTGGACCTTTCAACATGTCAAGAGAGGAGAATGCCTCCTTGGTTGAAACCATATGTTTAGAAGCTCCAGAGTCTATGATGAAGTTAGGTGAACTTGATGTGCCAGCAACCAAAGCATGTACTCTCTCTCTGTCCTCTGAATTTGATCCTCCTTCCCTCTTCTTTGAGCAATTAGGAAGGTAGATGTTATTCTTCTCCAGGATTTGGGTCAACATGTCAATTTGCTTCTTCATACAGGAGCTCTCAGGATGATAGCCCTTACTGCAGTATGCGCACTTGCTCATTTCTCCTTTGTTCTTCTTCTTCTGGAAGTTCTTCTTGGAGCCTTGGGGCTCCTCTTGAGACTTGTTCTTGTCTCTCTTTTTCTAAGGTGGCTTCTTAGCTTTCTTCTTACCTTTTGAATCCACCCTCAAATCTTGAGCAACCAAAGCTTGGTCTTTGGAAGGTTTGATGGTGCCCATGATCACCAATTTATCTTGTTCTTGTGTGAGATATTCCATGAACTCTGCAAGCTTAGGAATCTTCCAGGATCGAGCTATCAACTTTGTGGCATGGAAGGTCGAAAAAAACACTGAATAATCAGGGGCAAGCTTTGAGAGTATGGCCAAAACTAGTTGCTCTTCCTTCTTTTCAATTCCACACTATTTTAGCTACAAAACAAGGGCTTTAAACTTGGAAAAATAGAGTTGCAAGGATTCGAAGTTGCTGGGACTCAAATATATCTATTCATTCTTGATTTGATGTCCTCTCATCTCATATTTCTTACAAAAAATCTCTACAAGCTTCTCCCACACTTCATTATGTGATGTCAATCCATCAAGATTGAATAGGAGGTCTCTTGAAATGCTCAGACACAAAAGACCATAGGCCTCATCCCTCCTATTGTGCCATTTAATTTTCTCTGTAGCTACATTGGGCTCTATCTCAGTTTCCATAGTCACCCTGTAGATAACTTTCTCTCTCAACAGTATCTCAATCTCTGCTTTCCCTTCAAATAAATTAAATGGAGTCAATATGATCTTCTGAGATTAATCCATAGCTCAGAAACTGTGCCCTTCAATCAGCAGAATATGCTCCCAGTCAAGATGTTGAACCTACAATAGCAATATGGAAGGATAGAAATTGATCTACAAAAACTTTGATAACATGTGGAAATTGAACCCAAGTGATAGAACAATTACACTCACAAAATTGCTAGTCAAACATGAAAAATTACCAACAAAGGAGACTGAAATTGGAGCATAACACTAATCTATATTGAATAAGTGTACAATATCCAACCTTATGAATTCATAGGCTACTGCAATATATAATTACATGAGAGATTCGAATGCATAAGGATGTCATTCAAAATAGTCAAAAAGTAGGCTTACTAAATCTAGAGATTCGAATGCATAGGTGCATAAAGCAGTTTCCAAATCCACTTAGAGGCTCACGAATTGGCAAAGTCAAGTAGGCAAGATAATGAGAGATGGAAAGAAAACTCATATCCTTCAAATTCTTGTGTCTTCTCTTAAACAGAGAAATATCGAATGACCATGTGTATGCTAGTCTTGTTGTATTCATCAAAATTTGAGTTGTTGTCCTCAAAACTTTGAGTTTGTGCCCCTATAATCTATCCCTCATTAATTCCAAGGTCATCTAGTTCTGTCGCAATGTTGTCTACATGTACCCTTGTATACTTGCTTATTTATTAAAATGGTGAATCAAAATCCAATCTCTCATCGTCCCCTTTCACGATCCCATCTAGAAAAATATCCTCCTTAAACATATCCCTCAAATACATAACTCTATATTTGTGCTTCTTTGGCTGCTCATAATTCTTCCATTACTTATATGACTTAAATTTCTTATCAGAAACAATACAAGACAACTCTAATTTACCACCATGCTGCCCATAATCCAATCCCTTCTTGCCATTAACATCATGAACATACCATCCATCATGACTACCTAGATTCCAAACCTCTTCCACTTCCTCCCCCTCATCAACTATTTCCCACTCTTTCTTCTCATACTTTCCTTCGCTAGCTTCTCCTTCTCCAATTTCTCTCACAGAATCTTTTCCTGCGCTACCTTCGCATCCTCTTCATTATTTCTTTGCATCTACCTCTTCAAAACCCTCTTATCCATATTTTTAATGAACTCAAAAATCTGATGTGCGATCTCATTATAATCTCTCTTGGACTTCTTCCTCAATTTCTTATTCTCCTCCTCCAAGAGCCTCATGGTCTTGCAATTCGACCCTGTGGAAACCCTATACTCATCAACCCAGGTAAAGTCCTTGGTGGTTGAAAAAACCTACCAATAGTTATAGAAAGTAGAGACCTAGCCATAGGGGCTCTTGAGCTTTCCAAATAAGGGGGCCTTATGGATAGGTCCTATCCCTGTGGAATGGGCATGCATTATTTCCTACTATAACATTGTCTGAAATATCCCCATTGACCATAAAGAAACCTTTTCCAGTATCCCCATAGCTAGAATAGACAAAAGTCTAGTGATATGGCCACATATCGATATTAAAATTGTAGTTTTTTTGCAAAGGACAAGGAAGAAAAAGAGTAAATTATTTGAGAGTGGTGAGAATCATACTTGGAGCACTCACGGGGATCATATAGGACTTTGTAGGCACGAAGAATTTCCTAAAACCGTGTGGTTTCCTCTTCCTGCAAAGAACCACTTTGGATGGAATTTTCAGGATGGAGTCTCAGAGCCAAATATATGTACACTGCATTGATTTTATCGATTGTGGCAGTCAGCTCGATGTTCAGTATTTCCTACAAGTATATCTGTGGCCCTTCCACTGCATCCATTGTGGAAATTTGGACCCCTAAAGTCTAAAATTGTAGGAGCACGCTGCAGAATTATTTCTTCAGCTTTCACTAGATTTTTATTTAGGTTGGATCCTGATGAACCCGTAGAAACTGAGAGGAGTTCAGAACCACGACACTATGGATCTTACCCCTCGCAAAGAAACAAGAAAACTATAGGATTTCAAATATCTATGCCAACTTAAGCAAATTAGGTCTCAAGTTGTAGTCACATAATTAAAGGAAAGAAGAGGCCTTCGACATCCCTAGGATTTTGTTCTGATTATCATGGTGGTGCTCACAAAAACATATATTTCATTTTTGTTTGTTGTCTTTGAGACATAAGGATGATTATAGATAATAAATTTCAATATTTTTAATATAAAATATATGTATTTAATTTGTGTGCCCACTTTTTTTTCAATAAGGAAAATATCTATACTAAAAAAGTATATATGAAAATTGAAAAAAGGTAGATAGAGGTTCTCAAAAACACGGTAGGCCTAATTATGTGAACCACTAACAACAACATAGAACGAGAGGGACCCAAACCAAAGGCAAAGCATCAAAGAGCCAATGAAGTGGAAAAGGAAGCTCCATAGAATCCAAGAGAAACCTGACTTAATGATGGAAAATCGAGAGAATCCTCGCACAAGAGGGATTTTCATCAATCCATTTTTCCATTAAATAAAACCGTTAACAACCTTTAAGACCCAATTGTGTGTGTCGCCTTTGAGAAGTAAGGTTGTTTATAATCTGTAAATTTCAATTTTATTTTATAAGAAAATATATGTATTTAATTTGTGTGTTGGATTTGATACGTAAGAATTTTTATAACTTATAAATTACAATTTTATTGCATCATGTAAGGATATTTACACCTCATAGATCCGGGTTTAAAATGGATATGTGTTTCTTATATAATAAATGAGGTAATAATATCCTTTCATAGATTTGGAACCTTGTAAATAGATATATTTTGTGAAGTTATTTGAGCTAGTAAAGTGTGGAAATTAAGCCCAAGATTAGATCAATTGAACTCACAAAAATTGCTTGAAAATATGCATAAATTCACTAAAAAAGGAGATTGTATGTGGTGCATAACACAAAATTATATTGAATAAGTTTACATCAGACAACATTATGTCAAAATAGGTTGTCCAAATATATAATTATATCATAGATTTGAATGCATAAAGATGTCATTCGAATCATCACAAAAGATGGCTTACTAAACTAGTCAAAATACCCCATAGGTGCATAAAACACTTTCCTAATATGTCAAGAAGGTCATGAATAGGATGAATGAGCTGTATCAGATGATAAGTGAAGGAAAATGGAAAAACTCATCCTTTTAGGAGAGAAACATAAGGAGGGTGAGTTGTGTCAAAAACAAGGCAGATGCCTTAAAACTAGATTTCACTATTTGCCTTAAAAGATGTTGAAAAAAAAGGAAATTATGAATAATGAGGGAATGCAGAGTTGCTAAAATGGGAAGTATTATGGGATGTTAGAATATTATCTATAATATTTCCAAATAACTTCTGGAGGCATTTTACAAAATTTTTACCACAAAAATGCAAGTGGATGCCAACTAGTTAGTGTAGGACCTAGGAATTTGACCAAAATGATTAAATTTTATATCCTAAGTATGGGAAAGGATTTTGATTATTACAACACCCCCTATTAATCCTTAAATATGTAAAATATCATAAATATATCAGATATATAAGGCCTAAAAACAAGGCTTAGTCACCCTTTACATTCTGCTTGTCCATACAAAACAAGGAAAGAGACAAAACCACAAAGGGGAAAATCCTCCCTTAAATATGGACATGAACAGAAATGTATGAAATATTGTCTTCAATAAGTATTCAATACATGATCATATATCCCTCGTATTGATTTAATATTTCTGATTTTTTTCTCATAAAACACCTTGATGAAGATGCCTGCAACTTGCTCAGATGATGCGCAATAAAGAAGAGCAATGACCGCATCATGAACAAGCCCTCTGATGCAGTGCATATGGATCTCTATGTGTTTGGTTCATTGCCTCAGTACAGGATCAATTCAGTTTCGAATGGTACTTTCATTGTCACAATAGATGATTGTAAAATTCTCATATTTTATCCCAAACTCTCCAAGTATACCCTGCAACCACAAACATTGAGTTGTTGCATTCACGACTCCTATGTATTTTGCCTATGTAGATGAAACTGAAATGGCACTTTGATTTTTACTTGAAAAAATGATTATTCCATCTACAAGCATAAACACATATCCAGAAGTTGATTTTATATCAATTTTATCACTTTCCCAATTAGAGTTAGTAAAACCAACTAACTCTAGGTTAGATTTTGCAACATAGTGAATCCCATGAGTTCTTGTTCCTTTTACAAGGTTTATGATTATTTTTTATACCCTCCATTGGATTTCATGAGGTTCATCCATGTTTCTAGAATCCACACTCACTGCATAAGATATATCAGTTCGAGTATGAGTCAAATAAATAAGACAACCAACCAGCTGCCTATACAGAGTGGTGTTTACCAATGGAGTGGATTGCACTTCTTCAAGCTTAACTCCTGAAAGGAAATGAGTCTTGCCTAGATTGAAATCCTTCATGTTGAAATTTTTTAGAAGTTATGACACATACTTGGACTGATGTACCTTTATTCCCATATCTGATTGAGAAATTTCAAGCCCCAAAATTTGACTCAACAATCCCAAATTAGTCATGGAAAATGTATGGCTCATTGCACCCTTCAAGGAGGAAATTTCTTTCTTGGAAATTATTGTAATCATAATTTCATCCACATACAAAAAAATAATTATAATTGAACCATGAATCAGCTTCAAATAGATATTTGGATCATACTTTCATCTACTATAGTTCAATGATAGCAAAAATCCATCAATGGCATACCAAGCTCTGGGAGCTTGTTTTAGCCCATACATTGATTTATTCAACCTGCACACAAGAGATGGATTAGTATAAAAAATTCAAGATTCTACATATATATCTCTTATTTAATATCTCCATGTAGAAAGGCACTTTTCACATCCATGTGATGTACCTCCCACTGCATGGAAGTTGCAATGGCCAAAACTATTCTTATGGAGTCCATCTTTGCCACTAGTGCAAAGGTATCATTGTAGTCAATTCCTTGGACTTGGGATAATCCATTGGCCACCAAACTTACCTTATACTTTATATAATATCCCTCGGCATCTAAATTTTTCTTGAATACCCATTTGCGCTTGACCAGCTTTCTCCCTGGTGGGAGATTGACTAGTTCCCATGTCTCATTCTTCTGGAGCGAATGGTATTCCTCCTTCATGGTTGTTTTCCATGTTGTATCTTCTTATTATTATTCATATTTTTTTTATATTATTCAATCATTAGATAATACATTTCAACAAATAAAGGGTCCCTGACAGAAATGGAACTCTCGAATTGAGATCTAGTCCTCCTATGATCACTAGGATTCCTAACTAGTTCCACAACTACATGAATGGAATTTGCTGCCAAATTTGGTCTTGTGGGTGTGTTAGGATATCAAATTAAATCATCAGTATCATACATATCATAATCATAAAAATGATTAGCCTCTTCACTTACAATCAAAGGTGGAGGTGGTGAAGAGGACTCTCCAAATTTTATTGTTGGCATAGGCTCTTCTTTAAACTGAACACTCCTTTCAATAAAGGATATTTGAGTGCTCATGTTTATCATATTATATCCTTTGGAATATTTATAATACCCAACAAATAGGCACTCTTGACTTTGGGGTTCCAAATCCTTCCTCTTTTCTATTAAGATTATATCCCAAGCCTTAGAGCCAAAAATATTGAAATGAGAAACATCAAGATTTTTTCCACTTCAAGCTTCGAAAGGAGTGATTCCATAAATATTCTTATGAGGCACCCTATTCTAGATTTACGATGCACATTTTATACTTTCATCCCACAAAATTGGAGGAAAAGTGTTGTTAGCACAACATATCCCATTTTAATTGATAAAATGGGAACTCCATTTACTCATCGCTAACGTAATCTATGAGGTTATTATATTGCTTGTGGGTATCATTCATTTTTGTCTTTATTCTTTTGTATTTTCATGTTTTGGTTTGAATAAAATTTTCTTCAAAGCCTTGCTTTTTTTTGTTTGAGAATTGCAGAAAATTTATTCTTTTTTTTTCAAATATGTTGTTTCCACAATATGCAATCTGTAATATGCAAAGAAGATAGAAAAAGTCCTTTTTTGGGGGGTTTCAAAATTCATTTTTCTGCAAGCCACGAATCGAAATGCAGATTGTGGTTGTTGGAATCCATTTTGTTTTTATTTTCACATTTATGCAACCCGAAAATTGTAATGTGTATTGCGGATGTCGAAAAAAAATTCACAATAAAAAATCAAATTATTAGACCTGCAATTCTACAACCCGCATTGTGGATTGTGGAATTTGAAAACCAAAAAACATAATAAAATCACAAATTGCACTTTCGTTGTAACCTCTCCATACCCCATAATCTAGTTAAATTAAAAATTTTGCTTCAAGAAACTTTGTTCTCCTTTCGAAACACAAGGCATGGACTTTAACCTACTCTTCCGCATTCATTCTCAGGCTTAGAAACCATTGTAATAGTCATTCCTCCCTTCACAAATCTGCACTTCTGAATTCTTCCTTCTGACCTCGAACTTCAAAAATTGGAAAATTAAATTTACCTTAAAAAAATTCTGAACTTTTTCGCTTCACCCCTCCGCCTCCCGCGGGTGGATCCTAGGAGCGGAAAACCCACATTCTTCCTTGTTCCATTGCTTTGTTCCGATTTCCACCTTTCTCCTTCCCCATGCAGATTTCAAATGGCAAAAATGCTAAGTCAAAAGCATTCTGACCCTCTAATAGGCTTATAGCCTCCATAAAATTAAACAAAAATGCATAAAACATACAAGGCATAAACAATGCAAATGCAGCAACATTCATCACAGTAAACTCTACTCAAACATTGCAATCATTCATCATATTAATAAGCATTCTACATAACCAGTATAGTTATTCATAAGCAAATACAATGCATAAACAAGAATAATAGAGAATAATTATCTTGGATGATGGGGATGTCCTGCAGCTAGCTATGTCGATGCAACGTTCCTCCCAACCATAGTCCAGTTTGTTCATTAATCTCTCAACACCACTGCCACCCCTGAGCTGGGCATGATTTCCACAAGGAACTACAGAAAAACATGCTCACACATATCCATCACACATCAAAACACAATCAAACCAACCTATAGTTGGGTTTATCATACTTCCAAACAAATGACTCACACCTGGTCAAATGCACAACAAAACACAAAAAAACTAACTAACAGTTGGGCTTATCAAGATGCTAAGGTAATGGAAAGGTAGAATTGCTAAGCCAGTGATCTCAACCATAGAGATATGGACACCTACACTAGATCTATCTAGCTTGGCAGTTCACAATACCGACACACCCAACAAAAGGAAGTATTCCCTTCACTGCTAAACGGTTCCCTCAGGACATACCTTCCCTTCCAATGCTCATCCAGGTGTGCATTAAAGGATTTTCCAGCCCCTCTTGATCTATCTATGAGGTTCCTCTATTCACTAGATTTATCAACCAATTCTAGGGCTCTTCCACTCCTAAGTATTTCAAACCAAAATAGGGATGCACATCACAGCAACCCACAAGGAAAATGCAGCAACACAGGCTTCACTCTATAACACAAAGAACACAGGGTTTTCTTTCATACCACAACGTCACTCACACAAACACTATGGAACCACACTTCCATGTATCAGGATAGTCGAACCACTACCCTGCGCATCTCTATAGAAATCCTCAATGAACTATGATCAATTATGATTGAATGGTTGAGTGAACAAAAACAATTCCTGTGTGAATGATAGAATGCACAATAATGAACAAGAGTGAATGAATGACCATCCCGAACCCTGCAGGTACAATAAAACCTTATGCGCTTCTGGGAGGAAGGACGGAATTCGCACGCACCACGTGGTTACTTGCTGCGGAAGCAAGAACACGGCCTCCTAGAATGCAGATTTGTGGGTTTTCTCAGACACACAATCAAACTGCAATGCCTTGATCTGCCTAAGGTATTAACTACCTCAACAAACTTCTAGAAGAAATGAATAATTGAGGACAAAGGAAAAAAAGGTAGCTGAGGCTTCATGGGTTTTCCCATTGACATCTGGTCACACCCTATTACTCAGGGTTGTTTGACTAACTCACCTCCTTATGAAATCATGCCCCCATCTCTTTCGCATTGCAGTCTCATAGCTAGTTGTGATATTTTATTAATTTGTACATTTACATGATATTAAAAAACTTGATGTGCTTAACTTAGCACCATAACCATAGGTATCAACCTTGATCACCTATCCACAAAACATTAATCAATGGTAGGGACTTGGCCTTGATCTCCATGCCATGATCTCAATATAATATATACATCATGTACAATTCAATACCATGGGTTCAAAATTGGGGCACACATTCCCCTCCCCCTAGGGGTCAAAACTGGGGTATTACATTCCCCTCCCACTTGCAACAACACTTTCCTTAGTTCTTTACAAAATTGAACAAAAACGGTTGTGCTAATCACATGGCATGATCCAACTCCCACGTAGCCTCTTTAGGATCGTTGTTCTCCCACTGCACCTTCACCTATCCAACAACTCGATTCGTGACCACTATGACCTTCCTATCGAGGATGTGCAATGGCTAGGTTTGGAATTCTCCCTTAGGTTCCACCTGAATCACATCCCAATTTATCACACGGTTAGGATCATGTACATATTTCTTAAGCAAAGAAACATGAAAAACATTATGAGCTCTAGTGCTAGCAGGAAATGCATGTCTATATGCAGCTGGCCCTATTCTTTCAAGCACTTCAAATGGCCCACATTATCTAGGTGGCAACTTAGCACAACTTCCAAGATTCAAGGAACTCTTCCTTGCCCTCACTTTGAGGTAAAAATGGTCCCCAACATTGAACTCTCTATGCACTCTATGCTTTTCTACATAGCTTTTCTATCTATCTTGGGCTGCTTTCATATTCTACTTGATCTTTGCAACCTCTTGCTCCATTTCTTTGAGCAATTCTGGACCAAGCACAATCTTGTTTACAGGATTATCCCATGTCACTGGTGTCCTACACCTTCTTCCATACAAGGCTTCATAAGGACTCATTCCCAATGATGCTTGCTGTCCATTATTATAGACAAATTCTACCAAGCGTAAGTAATCTTCCCACTTGGTTGGTTTTTCCATCACATACATGTGAATTATGTATTCCAGCACTTGATTCACTCTCTATGTCTGTCCATCAGTATGAGGATGGAAGGAAGTGTTGAAGTTCAACTTGGTACCCAAATCTACAAACAAACCCTTCCAAAAATTGGAAGTGAACTTAGGATCCCTGTCAGATACTATTTCCTTAGGAAATCCAAGCAATCTGAAAACCTCCTTCATGAACATTTTTGCAATGGCATTAGTCTAATATGTGGACATAACCGGTAGAAAATGTGATATCTGTGTCAACTTGTCCACCACAACCATGATGGAATTATGTTGTCTCCAAGTCATTGGCAATCCTGTAATAAAATCCATGGACATAACTTCCCATTTCCATTTTGGAACTGGAAAAGGATGCAACAAACCTGCTGGGTGTTGATGCTCAACCTTCACCTACTGACATTTCATGCACTTTGAAATATACTCGGCAACTCCCTTCTTCATTCCTGGCCAAAAGTACTACTTCTTGGTTGAAGCAATTGTTTTTTGATATCCTAGGTGGCTAGAATATGAAGCTTGATGGATCTCATCCATAACAAATCTCCTCAAATCTGCTACATTTGGAATATACATTCTGTTTTTATAAGTAAGAAGTCCATCCTCTTCCAATTTATATCCCTCATCCCTCTTCTCAATACTTCGCTGCTGCAATTTGTCTTTGATATGCACATATACTTTGTTAATTTTGTACCTAGGAAAGTGTTCCCCTAGGTGAGTTTAGCCTTAGTCACTTAAAAAGAGAAATAAAGTGACCCTTGCATTAAATGACTTAAGTGAAGAATTTAATTTGACTTTAGAGTGTAAAATCACTTTTTGACTTATTTAAGTGGGTGAGTGAAATTTATATTTTGAGAATTAAATATGAGCAATTAATCTCATCCATTGATCTAATCTAATCTTCACCGTTAGATTAGATGAACCCTAGGGTTCACTCAAAAATGCAAGTGAAAGGAAGAATGTCACATTCTTGAGAGAAGAGTGAAGAGGATAGAGCTGAAGAGAGAGGGCACAATTTTTTAGGTAGCTTTCTGAAGTGATTTCTAGTGGGAATGAAAATAGAGGAGAATTTATTGTTTGCACAGATCCCGAGGAGTGTACGGCCTGCATTTATTGCTGGAACAAAAATCGAGGAGTACGGTTCTGTACAGTACAGATTTGGGCACTTTTTTTAGGGAAATATTTGGCACATAAATCGAGGGAAGGGACATCACAATTCCCAAGGAAACATACATGTGTTTCCAGGCACTTTTGAGGCCCTATGAAAGCATTTAATGTTGTACATACAATACAGATTTATTGTTGTTTAGGCATATAAATCGAGGGAATAAATATTTATTTTTGCACAGAAATCGAGGCTGATTTTTTTTGTTATTTCGACACTAGATTTGAGAATAAACTTGCACAAAAATCAAGGCAGCATTTGCATGAGAAATGAGGAAGCCTGATAGGTTGAGATAAGTTGTACTTTTTACTGTAAAAGGACTATCTAATTTTTTTCCTGAAGAATAATAAAACTCTCTCTCTCTCTCTGACTGGTTTTTGTGGGTTTTTCCAGGGCCATTGGCCAAAAATTTCTGAGTACTGTGTGTTGCATGGCATGCATCTTATTTATTTTCTGTCAGTAAAATATTGAAGTTACAACAGTGTTTTAAGTCTAAAAATTTTATGTTTATTTCCAGCATTTAAATTTCTGGGTTTGCAAATAAACTGAGACAATTTTTTCTTATAACTGAAGGCTGAAAACTTGTGAAAAATGTACATGGTATCAAAGCAAAGTGAGGTATAAAACTAAATTTTTGCAGACAGAACAGTCATTTCCAGAATTCAGAAAAACTCTTGTGACAGTAGTACCATTTTGCTAAAACTTGTTCTTTGAGAAAAATGACTTTCGTTGGTTTGAGAACTGAAGATAGGTTGGATGGGGAAGGGAAATTTGTCTCATGGAAGGCCCGGATAGTGCTTGTGTTGAAAGAGAATGAGTTATGGGATGAGGTATTCAATAATACTACAACTCACTCGAGTGCAATGCAGTGCAGTGCTTCTACTAGTAGGTAGAATGAGGAGGATGTGTCCTTGACAGCGAAGGGGAAGAAGAAGAACAAGAAGGGTCCCAAGAAGGGTAGGACCAAGTAGCAGGATGGGAAGAAGAAGGATCTAAGCACTGTAAAGTGCTTTGCATGTCACAATTTGGGACACTATGTTGGGCAATGTCTGAACAAGAAGAAGAAGCACCAACAGACAGCAGCTTCAGTGGAGGTCGATGACTTTCCCGCGAGATTTTAGAGTGATTTTTCACTATGCACTTGGCATGTTGAGACAGAGAGAGAATCTATTCTCACCAGTACAGATGTTGATAAACAGAGGGAATTTCCTTGGTGACAAACCATTCCTACGGTGCATCTACTTCCAGCACTTGGTATATTGATAGTGGAGCCTCGAGCCACATGACAGGTGCTCATGAGATGTTCTCCAAGCTTTTGCAGACAGATATTGATGTGGAGGTCGTGTTGGGATATGGCTTAGCACTCGGATTTGTTGAGCATGGGACCATTACCTTTCATATGGAGTCCATGAGTCCCATGGTGTTGAGATATGTATTGTATGTACCTTGGTTGAAGAAGAACCTAGTTTAAGTTTCCATGATCAAGGATCAGGGTCTTTGGGTGTCCTTCCTAGATGGACATGTGCATATGTTTCCCAAGACTACAAGACCATCTGCTTTAGTTTCCATTGGAGATAGATGCGAGAAACTATATAGGCTCTTATTTCAACCTCAACATGCCTTGGCACATAGCAGCAGCAGTAAGCTTTGTGAGCTTTGGCATAGGAGGATGGCTCACTTGCATCATCCATCTTTGGGGTTGTTGAGACATATGGTTACAGGTTTACCAGAGTTCATCATAGGGAAGAGTGATGTGTACAGGGGGTGTTCTTTGGGAAAGTACATCAAGACTTCTTTTCTGAGTAGTCATAGCAAGTCATCTAGGACCCTAGACTTGATACATTCAGATTTGTGTGGACCAATGTCTTCTATTTCCTTGAGAGGCTATGAGTATTATGTGACATTCATTGATGACCATTCTTGGAAGACCTGGATCTACTTTCTGAAGAGAAAGAAGTGCGAGGAATTCTTGCAGAGGTTCCAAGATTTCAAATCTCTTGTGGAGAACCAAACACGGAGGAAGATCCGACTTCTTAGATTGGATAACAGGGGTGAGTATACCTCAAAGGAGTTTGATGGATATTGCATACAGGAGGGTATAAGGAGACAATTGATAGTTCCATACACTCCAGAGAAGATTGGAGTAGCAGAGAGGAAGAACAGGTCCATTGTTGGAGCAACCAGAGCTATGCTACATGACCAGTCACTTCCTTTATTTATCTGGGCTAAGGCTTGCAACACCGTTGTATATCTTTCGAACAAGAGTACCCATCGTGCCATGGTGAACATGACACATGAGGAGTGTTTTCAGGAAAGAAGCCTGAAGTTAGCAATTTTTAGATATTTGGTAGTTTGACTTACTCTCATGTCCCTTGTGAGAAGAGGACAAAGTTGGAGACCACTGCAGAGAAGGACATATTTTTGGGCTATGATGAGACTTCAAAGGCCTTTTGTATTTACCTGCATTTTCAGAGGAAATTTATTGTGAGAAGGGATGTGAAGTTTGAGGAGGAGAGGCACTTCAAGAATTCAAGAGGTTCATAGCATGGAGAGAAGCAAGTTCCTGCACCTCAGGTTGTTACATAGGTACCATTAGTGCAACAATCAGGATCACAAGTTTTCGAGGTTACGGTACCAAACAGTGTAGGTACAGGTTCACCAAATTTAGTGGTTCAGCCAGCAGTGTCTTCAGGAACAGGTGATGTGTCTACGATTAGAGGTACACCGTACATAGCTTCAGGATCACAGATTTCTCTAGTAGTTGGTACACCAGCTGCTGGTTCATTGGTTACTGGGATTTCTAGCTCTGGTAGTTCTTCAAATGAGGACATGCCAATGTGGGAAGAACCTTTAGGGAAGAAGAAGCCTAAGTGGCTTTAGGAGACCTTGAAGGATTATTTGAAGGTTGGAACACCCAGGGCGTTAGTGAGGGACATCAATATGCCTGAAAGATTGGGCATGTTGTTGGTAGATAGTACACGTGATTCTGAGCCTTCTACTTTTGAGGAGGCTTCCCAGCATCATGTTTGGTGAGATGACGTGATGTATGAGTTCCATTCCATCATGAAGAACAATATATGAGAGATAGTTACGAGACCCGAGGGGAATTTAGCAGTGAATTCTCAGTGGATTTACAAGATAAAGTATGCAGCAGATGGGAGTTTGGAGAAGTACAAGGCCAGATTTGTTGAACAGGGGTATTCACAGGTTGAGGGTATTGATTATGATCATACTTTTGTGCCGGTCTATCGGTATAATTGTATCAAGGCTTTGATTTCTATTTCAGCAGAAATGGGTTGTAAGATCCATCAGATGATGTGAAGACCGCATTTCTCAATGGAAACATTCATGAGGATATTTATGTTGAGAAGCCTCAAGGATTTGAGATTCATGAGAGAGAGTCTCATGTTCAGAGGCTGAAAAAATCCTTATATTGGCTGAATTAAGCTCCTAGAGCTTGGTACTCCATGATCGATTCTTACTTGCAGAGGATGGGGTTTCAGAAGAGTGAAGCAGTTCTAAATCTCTAGTTCATCATGGTTGGAGATGATCCGCTTATTCTTCTGCTATATGTTGATGACTTTTTTATCACAAGGGGAGAGAGAACCATTGCAGCATGCAAGAAGGATCTTGCTATGGAGTATGAGATGACAGATATTGGGTTGATGCACTATTTTCTGGGATTGGAGGTTTGGCAGGAGCCTATACTTGTTTTCCTGGGATAGGGAAAGTATGCGGTTGATAGTCTGAGGAGATTTGGGATGGAGGATTGTATTCTGATGTAGAGGGAGAGTTGGTGGATCCTACATTATACCTTCTGAGATATATTTGGTGGATCCTACATTATACCTTCTGAGGGAGAGTTGGTGGATCCTACATTTTACCGTCAGCTTATTGGTTCATTGATGTATCTGGTAAACTCTCGACCAGATTTGTGTTTTCAAGTCAACACTCTTAGTCAGTTCATGGTTGAGCCTAGGAGTGTGCACTGGGTAGGTGCAAAACATGTGTTGTGTTATCTAGCAGGGACAGTGGATTTTGGTTTGGACTACAAGAGGTCAGATGGGATCAGATTGGTTGGTTTTACAGACCCAGATTGGGAAGGCAATGTAGCAGATCGGAAGAGCACTTTTAGATGTTGTTTCAATTTGGGATTGATAGCTGTGGCATGGTTCAGTCAAAAGCAAAACTATGTTCCTTTGAGTTTTAGAGAGGCTGAGTATATGGCAGCCAGTCAAGCCAACTATGAGGCTTTGTGGCTTCGCAAGTTGTTGGTGAATTTATTCGGTCCGAGATGAGGCCTACGGTGATCTATTGTGACAATCAAAGTTGCATCCATCTCTCTGAGAATCTAGTATTTCATGACCGGTCAAAGCATATTGAGAGAAGGTATCATTTCATCCGAGATTATGTGCAAAGAGGTGCAGTATCTTTACCATACAATTCCAATGATAAGCAAGTAGCAAACATTCTGACGAAATATTTAGGGAGGTACAACTTTGTCTTCTTCAGGGACAAGCTGGGAGTGGTACAGAACACCTTCCTTGGTAAGAGGGTGTGTTAATTTTGTACCTAGCAAAGTGTTCCCCTAGGTGACTTTAGCCTTAGTCACTTAAAAGGGGGAATAAAGTGAACCTTGCATTAAATGACTTAAGTGGAGCATTTAATTTGACTTTATAGTGTAAAGTCACTTTTTGATAAATTTTAAGTGGGTGAGTGAAATTTTATTTTGAGAATCAAATATGAGCAATTAATCTCATCCATTGATCTAATATGATCTCCACCGTTAGATTAGATGAACCCTAGGGTTCACTCAAAAATGCAAGGTAAATCCAAAATGTCTCATTCTTGAGAGAAGAGTGAAGAGGAGAAGCTGAAGAGAGAGGGAACGATTTTCGAGGAAGCTTGCTGAAGTGATTTCTAGTGCGCACAAAAATCAAGGAGCAAATATTGTTTGCACAAATCCTAAGGATTTTAAGGACTGCATTTATTGTTGGAACAAAAATCGAGTAGGAGTACCGTTCCGTACAATACGGATTTGGGCACTATTTTTTAGGGAAATCTTTTCCATAGAAATCAAGGGAAAGGACAGCACGGTTCCCAAGGAAATACGATGTTTTTTGGGAACAGTTTTCGAGGCCGTACGAAAGCATTTAATGATGTTCGTACAGTACCTATTTGTTTCTTTTTAGGCATAGAAATCGAGGGAAGAAATATTTATTTTTGCATCAAAATCGAGGTAGCATTTGCATGAAAAATGAGGAATCTTGCTAGGTTGAGATAAGTTGTATTTTCTACTGTATAAGGACTGTCTGATTTTTTCCTGAAGAATAATACAACTCTCTCTCTCTCTTTGACTGGTTTTCCCCTTTTGGGCTTTTCCAGGGCCATTGGCCAAAAATTTCTGAGTACTGTGTGTTAAATGGTGTGCATCTTATTTATTTTATGTCAGTAAAAGATTAAATTTACATCAGTGTTTAAGTCTGAAAATTTTATGTTTATTTCCAGCATTTAAATTTCTAGGTTTGCAAATAAACTAAGAATTTTTTTTACTTATAACTGGAGGATAAAAACTCATGAAAAGCGTACATACTTCATCTTTGGCAGCATGATTAACAATCTGTTGTCTCCAATCTGTCTGGAAAATACTAAGAGATGCCAAGTGCATTTCATGCACCTTCCTGCTGAGTGCATCAAACACTTTATTTTCTTTTCCTTTTATGTGTTTGATTTCAAAATCAAACTCACATAAAAACTTCATCCATCTAGCCTTCCTAGAATTTAGAGTTGGCTGATCAAACAAATATTTCAGACCACAGTGGTCTTTCCTTAACTCAAATTTTCTTCCCATTAAGTAATGCCTCCACATCTTGATAGCATGTACTATGACTACAAGTTCTAAATCATGAGTGGCATAGTTCTTGTCATGATCCTTAAACTTTATGGACTCATAACATACCACGTGGTTGTCTTGCATAAGAACTCCTCCAAGTCCTTGACCGCATGCATCAATACACACCACAAAATATTTTTCCTGGGTCTACAATCTTCAATATTGGTGCACTTGTGGGAAGATTCATCAACTGCTGGAAGCTTTCTTCACACCTTGGTGTCCATTCAAAATTTATCCGCTTCTTTTGCAAAGAAGTGATTGAATGTGAAACCTTGGAGAATCCTTTTATGAGCCTCCTGTAATATCCTGCAAGTCCCATAAAATATCTTACATCTGTCACATTTCATGGAGTAGGCCAATTTATAATGGCCTCAATCTTCTCAGGGTCTACAGACATGCCCTCTTCTAAGATGATGTGACCCAAATAATGAATTGTATCTTTATAGAAATCACATTTTCTCAACTTTGCATGCAAATTATGCTCCCTTAGCAATTTAAAAGTCAGCCTCAAATTTTCTTCATGCTCTTCCTCATTCTTAGAATAAATAACAATGTCATCAAGGAAAACAAGAACAAACTTGTCTAGATACCTGCTGAAAACAATGTTCATAAGACACATAAACGTAGCTACTGCATTTTTGAGACCAAATGGTACCACTACAAACTCATAATGTCCATACCTTGTTCTAAAGGTTGTCTTATAAATATCTTCATCCTTGATTCTTACCTGATGGTAACCAGACCTCAACTCAATCTTGGAAAATACCTTTTCTCCTCTCATTTAATCAAACGGGTCATCAATTCGAGGTAAAGGATATTTTTTATTCACAGTGACTTTGTTTAGTTATTTGTAATCAATACACAACCTGAGTGTACCATATTTATTTTTCACCGACAGAACTGGTGCTCCCCAAGGGGACACACTTGGCCTAATATACTTATTTTCCAACAACTCTTGCAGCTGCATCTTTAGCTCTAGCATTTCTAGTGTACTCATCCTATAGGGTTTCTTGGACACTGGTGTTGCTCCTGGCACAATTTCAATTGTTAAATAAATGTCCCTCTTTGGAGGAAGCCCTGGAATTTCATCAGGAAAAATTCCATGAATTCCTGCAATACATGAAATCCCTCCAATCTAGGAGTTTCATTCTCTACTTCCTCCAACACATGGGATGGATACAACTAGAAACCTTTCCTATGGAACTTCTTCAGCTGCATTATTGAAATCTACATAACAGAAATCACCTTTGGAATACCTCTTACAACCCTTTGGGTTTCTTCTTCATCCATGCACTCAAAAGTCTTATTATAATAGTCAAGCTTTACTCTATGTGCTTCCAACCAATCCATTCCAATGAGAACATCATAGGAACCAAGTGGTAGAACATTCATATCTACACAACTGAATATCCCATTCATAACCAATGGACATTTCTATACCAATTCACTAACGTTTCTCTTAGTACCAGTTGCTAGCTGGACTAACCATGATTTGTTATGATTTAACTTCTTAAAAGAAAAAACATCAACTACTCTAGGATTAATATAACTATGAGTAGATCTAGATTCAATCAACAAAGAAACAGATTTCTCAACAATCTTAATTGAAACTTCAACCATAGTTGACTAATGATTTTCTTGGAGGTCCTCCAGCGCTGCATAAATCCTAGGGACAATCCTTGCCACCTAACCCATAGTTTCATGTTCTTGAATGTTGTAAGATTTCCTTACATACTCGTTATCAAGTGGAAAATTCATACACATATGGGGTCCTCCACATCTCCAGCATTGAAGTGGTTCTCTGATCTCTTTTGGATTTCTTGGATTTTCCCCCACCACTTTAGTTGGCTGGTACATAGCTTGTGATGGCTGCCTCTGCTGATTTCAGAAGTGAGAGGGTTTGAAACCTTTCTTATTTTGGTCAGACTTCTCATTCTTTTTGTCCTTCCAAGACTTATGGTAGTCATGTTTTCCTTTGATTTTCTCATATAAATACTTATATTTCCTTATTGCTTGTTTAAGATTTCTAGGTTCATAAAACTCAATTTTGTCTTTGTAGGATTGAGGTAGCCCACTCAGAAAACAATGGATTTTCACTTGATAATCCCTGATATACCTGACATACCTTAACAACTCCTAGAATTTATTTTCATACTCTTCCATGGCATGATTCCCCAATCTCAGCTCATGGAAATCTTATCATCATAGTACCTATCAAAGAGATACTTCTACCTGAAAAAATTATGGAACTACTTTCACACAATCTTCCTTTCTCTAATTTTATTCACTTTCCTGAAGTGATCCCACCATATGGATTCTCTTCTAGTCAAATTGAATATGGATATCATGGCCTTCATATTTCTAGAGTAGTCTTGGACTTGGAAATACTTCCTCATCCCAAGAAGCCAAGCTTCAGCTTCTTGACCGTTCTTTACCTCTGCATCAAATGTAGGAGGCTTAGCCTTCTTGAATTCATCATGTGAGTTGTTCTGGTAGCTCCTCTTTTTCTTATTCCTATGAGAAGAAGAACTTGAACCCCCATTGGGTCCTTCAGATTCAGATGATCCACTAGAAGACCTTTTTCTTCTTCTAGCACCGCTCCTACTTCCTTCTGGATTTGTTGTCCGATGTCTAGATTCCATCTACCTCTGGATGTCTATCAAAATATGCAACATGGTTGCATTCAGATGATTCTTCTCCTCCTGGGCCTTAACCAATATTTAATTATCTTACCTGTAACTTTGCATCTCCACCCTTAAGCTCCTCATGGTGGCTGCAAAATCTGGCGGAGTCTCTTGGAATCTCCTTTTGTTGGACTCTGTTTCCACATTTCCAACGTAAAAAATTTCACCCATGGCATCTTCCTCATGCTCATAGGGATCCTACACACCATTCATGCCATAGGTTCTCATGGATTAGCTAAAAACCAACTTTTCAACTGCACTATGACCCTACAAAAATGTGTGAAATTGTTTTCCACTGTAATCATAAAAAAATGTGTTTTTTTCATTTGTTAGCTGCATAAAAATTTCATAAGTAAAAACCATTTATTTACTCTTTCCTGGCCCATCCAAGCCCAATGTTGTAACCATTGGCTCTATTAACTATTCAAATTGGCCCATTTAGGACCTAGAGTTGTAACCAGTAGCTCTGATACCAGTCTGTAACGTCCCCATACCCCATCATGTGGATAAATTAATTTTTTTACTTTAAGAACCTTTGTTCTCCTTTTGAAACACAGGGCATGGACATTAACCTACTCTTCCACATTCATTCTCAAGCTTAGAAACCACTATAATGGTCATTTTTCCCTTTACAGATCTCTTCTGCAACTAGAAACACATTTTTCCGCACTACATATTCCCTTTCCACACTACGCCCTCTGCACTCCCCTTTCCGCCTTTTTGCTACGAAACCTGGGAACCGGGAGCACAAGGTGTGACAGAAATATTCACCTTAAATTCTGCCTTCCACCCTTCTTGCCTTCCTCCTTCAGAACTCAGAATTTGGAAAAACACCTTTTCGACGAAATCGTTCAATGACCTACCACCTTCTGCCTTCGGAACTTAAAAGTCAGAAACATAACCTTTTGACAGAATTACTCATCCATATTCTACCTTCAGAACTAGGATGTCAGAAAAATATCAAATGATAGAAACCTTTTTGTTTCCTCCTTCTACATTCCACCTTTCCGCCCACCAATGCGGAACTCGGGAACCAAAAAACTTAGCTTTTGACCTTAGCCTCTTCTGCACTTCTGTCTTTCGCCTTCCGACCTCAGACTTCAAAAATCAGAAATTTAACTTTACCTTAATTTTTTGCACTTTTCTACTTCTACCCTTCACCTCTAGCAGGCAGATATCGAGGTGCATAAAACCCACATTATTCCTTGTTCCACAGCTCTGTTCTGGTTTCCTCCTTTCGCCTTCCCCAGGCAGATTTCAAAGGGTGGAAATACTAAGTTAGAATAATTATGACCCTGTAACAGGCTTCTATCCTCCATGAACTTAGAAAAAAATGCATAAAACATACATGGCATAAACAATGCAAATGTAGTAACATTCATCACAGTAAACTCTATTGAAACATTGCAAGCATTCATCATATTCATAAGAAAATACAATGCATAAAAAAGAATAATAGAGAAAACTTATGTTGGATGATGGGTCTATCCCACAACTAGCTATGTCACTGTAACGTTCCTCCCAACCATAGGCCAGTGTGTTCAGTAATCTCTCAACACCATTGCCACCCCCAAGCTGGGAATGATTTCTACAAGGAACTAGGGAACATCAGGCTCACACATAGCCAACACACATTAAAACACAATCAAACCAACCTACAATTGGGTTTTTGAGACTTCTAAAGCAATGAATCACACCTGGTCAAACCCACAACAAAACACAGCCAAACCAACTAACATTTGGGCTTATCAAGTTGCTAAGGAAATGGAAAGGTAGAATGCCAAGCTAGTGAGCTCAACCACAGAGATATTGACACCTAGACTAGATATATATAGCTTGGCACTTCACAATACCTATACTCCCAACACAAGGAAGTATTCCCTTCACTACTACACAGTTCCCTCAAGCCATAACTTCCCTTCTAGTGCTCTTCTGGGTGTGAATTAAAGGATTTGTCATGCCCTCTTGATCTGTCTGTGAGGTTCCTCTCTTCACTAGGTTTATCATCCAATTCTGGTCCTCTTCCACTCCTAAGTCTTTCATACCAAAACAAGGATGCACATAACAACAACCCACAAGGAAAACACAGCAACACAAGATTCACTATGTAACATAGAGAACATAGGGTTTTCTTGCATACCACAATGTCACTCAGACAAACACTATGGAACCACACTTCCATGACTCATGATAGTCGAACCACCACCTTGTGCGCCTCTAGAGAATTCCTCAATGAACTAATTATTGAGTATGATTGAATGGTTGAGTGAACAACAACAATGTCTGCATGAATGATAGAATGCACAAGAATGAAAAAGAGTGAATGAATGACCATCTCAAACCCATCAGGAACAACAAAACCTTCTGCACGTCTGGGAGAAAGGATGGAGTGGGAATACACCACGTGGTTACTTGCTGCAGAAGCAATAATACGAACTCCCATATTGTAGACTTGCAGGTTTTCTCAGACACATAATCAGATTGTCATTACTTGCTCTTCCCAAGGAATTAACTGCCTCAACCAACTTCTAGAAGAAATGAATGATTGAGGATAGGGGAAAAAAATGTAGTTGAGGTTTCATGGGTTTCCCCATTGACTTCTGGTCAAACCTTATTGGCTCAGGGGGGTTTGACTAACTACCTCCCTATCCCTTGTGAAATCATGCCCCCATCTCTTTCACGTTGTAGTCTCATAGCTAGTTGTGGTATTTTGTTAATTTGTACATTTACATGATATTCAAAAACATGTTTTTCTTGACCTAGGACCATAACCATAGGTATCAACCTTCATCACCTATCCACAAACACTAATCAATTGAAGGGACTTGGCCTTGAGCTCCATGACATGATCTCAATACAATATATACATCATGTACAATTCAATACCATGGGGTCAAAACCAGGGCACACATTACCCTCCCCCTAGGGGTCAAAACCGGGGTATTACATTCTTGATTCTACAACCTACAATGTATATTGCGGATTGCAGAAGCAATAAATCATTTTAGGTAAAAAATATCACCCCATAGTTCCGCAACCCGTAAGGCGGATTGCAGATTGCGGAAATAAAAAATTAAGATTGTTGAAAAATTTCCTCTACAATCTCCTTTCCTACTTTCCCGCTTTAATTTTAACCATTGATCTCTTTTAAAATCGAAGATCTAAGTTCATTTTTCCATTAAATATGTTGTTTAAATATTTCAAATTTATACTGTTATTTTACCATTTTCAATTGTGAATTTTACCTATGCCAGAGGATTTTTACTGCAATTTCTTTCCACATCAACAGATTTACTTGTCCCAAGGAGACTGTTGGTAAGTTCTTCAAATATTTTACCCCCCATTTGTGCAATTTCAGAAATTTAATTCGGGTTAAATTAATTCCTTTTTCTTCATTTTATCATAATTTACTCATTTCCATTTCAATCATGTCAAGAAATACCATGTCCAAAATGGCCCTAAATGAGCAGAAAAACAAAGACCCAAACACTGGTATTTTCTCTGACACAAATGGAAGAGTGTCTGAAACCTATCACCTCGACTGGTCAAGAATCTACTCCATTTTTTATATTGATAAATTTTCAAGGATTCAACATGACCAGACAACTTTTGTGAACATTAGCAAGTCCCAACTTCATGCGATAACAACCAGGACCGCTCTAATGCCCTAGACATATGTTGTAAAACAGATAATTGGTCACACAAAATCCCAATACTGGTCATTTAATGACCAGCCTCAAACCCAATTGGCCTCTTTTCTCCCTGAATTTTTTGCTAAATTATATGCGCTTAAGCAACCCCAATAGTTTCTTAATAATCAATTCCTTGAGTCCTCTGCGACCCTGTACAATTTTGAATAAATGATCAAGTCCTAGATGGATAACCCTGCTACCTTTTTACCTAACCCTAATAAGCTATACCCTATTCTTGGTTTAGGGAACCATTTCCTCTCTTAGCAGCTATGTTATGTAGGTTGTATGGACTACCCAATTGTACAGTGTTCAAAGAAGAATGCCCCCCCCCCCCCTTGCTCATCACGTTCTTACTACAAGGGAATCCTTTAATTAGGCCCAGATCCTGTCAATGGTCCTGAAAGAATCCATTGAAAAATATCAAAAGACTCCAGCATCGAGGAATCCCAAATTCTACCTTTCTACCTATGTCATGGATGTTTTCTGTGTAGCATTCCCTTTCCCAAACATGGGATGAAATTGGACAAGGGTTGGACCCCCAGTCCACATTTATTGCTCAGCATTATGGGAGGATAATTTTATTCCTCTCATCTATGACATTTGCGATCATTTCCTCGGTTCCATTTGTCAAAATATATTCAAGGAAGATGCTCCCACCTTTTCAGCTAGAGCCAAATCATTAATTTCTACTATGGGATACTGGTGTGTTGGTGAGTATTTTTCTTATATCAGAATTTGGGGAAGCAACACTATTCATTTATTACCCAGAATTGTACCTAATGGAATGGTGTTGGAAGAGATATCTTTCCAGACAATCATTGATGGAGTATCTCCAAAGTTAACTGGATCCAAAAGGAAAGGGTGGCCCAAATTTCCCCTTAGCCTTGGACCTCTAGTAATGAAAAACTCCAATCTCGTAGGTATACTTGGAAAAAGTATCATTACTTTGAAGCTTAGAGAAGCCCATAGAAGGATGCATGATCCAAACCTGTTCTTGGAAAATCACTTTACTCGAGAACATATGAAAACTTCCTATGCTCATGAGATGGATCCTAATGATTCTATTTATCAAGGGGCCAATTCTTTCTATGAAATTGTAAGAGGAATATCTTATCCTGATGAGAAGAATTTTATTTTCCAGTACCAATAAGAGCTTAAAACTAAAGTTCTCCATTATAGAAAACTTCAATTGGCATTATAATAAAATACATGAAATAAATTGGTGGAAAAGGAATCTCAAAAATCACAAGCCAATGCCTTTTCAATGCTTACTAATTAAACAAATGACCGTGGGAAATTTGTTATTGAATATCCTCCACATCCTGAACCTTCATCCACTCTCGATGCTTTTATGAAGTCAACATAAATGAAGATAAGTTTAGATCTGATGAGCTCACTGGTTGAAGCACAAGAAGCAGCTTCTACCCCTCCGACAAAGAAGCAAAAAGTTGAGGATCCACCCCACAGGTCGAAATTATTGAAATTGAAGACAATGACCTTGAAGAGGAATCACGTCCCATTAGTTTCTCATACCCGATCACTATCCAAGTTACCTTACCTGTAATTGTCTCAGTGACCCAGGAATTTGTGGATCCACTTGAATGTTTAGTGGATGATAATTCATTACCTGATATTCATTTTCCACAAATCATCACCCCTAGCAACAAGGCATATTCTGCACCTTTTCCCATTCCAATCACTATTCCTTCTACCACTTTGTCTACTCTCACAATTCAATTTTCACCAGCAATTGAACAATCTGTTGCTCCTATTCAGGTTAAATATTCACAAACATCCCAAGCACAAGTTTCCTCGGTATCTTTACAAACTGTTTTTTTCCTACTCCCGCCACCTCTGCAAATCTTATTACTAAGTGATTACTCGTATCTCTATTTTCATTCCTCCACCCTCATCCTCTCATGATCACCTCCCATCCATTTCAAATCCCCAAGTGAATATGCCCATTCCAACCCCTTCTATTTCCCAACATACTACCTCTAGTCACATTTTCTGAAATGTCCACTCCCACAGTTGAAGAAATAGTCGATTTTGGTAAAGATGCAATGGTATCACTCAAAGAGTATTTTTGGAGTAGAACAGAGAAGGTTGTTGTAAAGAATGGTTCCAAGAGAGCCAAAGGAGGAACTCTGATGTAAGGCACCATCCCAAATCACATTATATGGAAGAGAGCCTCAACTGATGTCAAAAAAAAAAAATTTGGAGACAACAACTGCTATGGGAGCCTTTGCAGGGGAAAATTATGACTCAATTACCTCACTAAATAAGGAAATTGAGACAAAATAACAAGAACTGGAAAGGCTCAAACATGAGAAATATCAGGCCAATGGACATCGTCAATCCAAGTTGCATAGTTTGAAAATTAATTATGAGAACCAATTCAGGAAATTACAAGAACAAAATGATATTCTCAAATAACATCTTGAAGGAGCACAAGGGCTTAATGTGAACCATACAGAAAGGATCACAACTATCAAACAATAGATGGATGATTTCCAGTTCATATCTATTGCTTCCTCCTTTTCTAAATTTACCAAGGAAGAATTCAAAGAGTTATTTTCCAATATTCAGGAAGATCTTAAGAAGTTGATGGTTTATTTGTTTGAGGGGTTGAATGGAATTCATGAGACTTACAATGATTTTTAACATCAATCTGATGTGCTTTATGATCATAGTCAAAGGATGAAGGATGCCACCAAATATTTTGATGATATGATATATTGGCATAGGTAAATTAGAAATCAGCCTGAAGATGTGCCAATCTTAGAAAAAATCAAGCTGAGGAGAATCAATATCTCGTTGAAATATTGGGAGCATGTTTGTGAATTAGTAGAGTCCACCATTTAGGATGGACATAAATCATGTAAGAAGAGATGGTTTGCATCAAAAAACTTGTTACGTTTCTTGAACTTACCACTTATGGATCCAATTGAAGATGCTCTGCCTCCTAAGATCATGATGGAGTAGGTTGAAGGGGAGTTCTAGAAAGCTAAGGAGAAAATTGAGTAGCTATATTACATTGACATAGCACAAATCAAGGAATTAATCGAGTCACCCATAACTTCACAAATGAGGATCGACCTCTTTCTACATGAATGGGAGAAAATAAAGAAGAGGAAATAGATTCACTTATCTACAAAGATCAGTTACAATTAGAATATGCTCAATATGAGGACATAATATAATTGTTGGATATATTTTCCAAGTAGGAATCTGCCCTTCACAAATCCTAAAAATGATATTTTATGATCCCTACTTCTATGGGAGATTTATTTCTTTGTAATATTTGAAATTGTTACTTAAAGAGACTGAGATCTCATAGAAAGGGGATGAAGGGATGAATGATAGTATAGGAAAACCACAAGGGAAGGGTTGAAGACACTCTTCATTTTGTGGAATTGTAATTTTTTGCATTCTGAATAAAATCCAGTTAGTTTCTTTTTATCATCTCTTGGTTTTATTTGTCAAATTTATTTTATGAATCTTGGTTTCTCTGTTATCTTTCAAAAAATGTTATTATATGTTGCATCACTATCAAACACATTACCTCTATTCTGATTTTTCATTACTCAGGTTTTGTGTTAATTACGTCTCAAACTAATTTCTTCATTTAATTCATATATTCATTATTGCAACCATTAAACAGTTACTCATATCAAATGTTAATTTTTCAATTAGCATTATTTTGATATAATAGTCATATGTTTAAACCCTTTGAATGATATGACTCAATTGTGATTGTTTTGTTTTATTTAAAGTTAATAGGGTTAGATCTAGTTATATGTTTATAAATTGGAATAACATTTGTCATATATATTTAATCTGATTGTTCTACCTCTCACTATCATCTTTCATAGATTTATTTTAATCACACAAATCAGTTTATTTCATCACTACGCACCCTTTCGATCTTCCACACAAGAAGAGGAGATCAATTTGGATCTATTTACACAATTCCAGTGGAGGCCTAATATACGTAGGGGTTAGTTATACCAAACAATTTGGGGATAGGATCGTCCTTGTGTAGGATTATTTGACTCCTTTTAGTTTGTTATTTCTCCTTCTGTTGACTCACTTGTGATTTTTCCATACATTACCTTCCAGGAATCAACACAAATTCTTAGCCTCCAACATACAAGTAGTCATCTCCTTGAGGGATACATTCTTTCTCTCGACAACACCATTCTGGTGAGGTGTGTAAGGAATAAAATGTTGCATATGGATACTTGCATCTTCACAAAATTGAATGAACTCAGAATTTACATACTCACCACCATTATCAAATATGAGGATCTTGAGTTTCCTTCTAGACTGGTTCTCAACCAAAGCTTTGAAAACCTTGAAGAGGTCAAAAAATCCAGACTTGTGTTTAAGGAAGTAAACCAACAGTATCTAGAAATTTCATCTATGAAGGTTAGTACATATTTGGATTGAATAGTTGAAATATGAGGAAAATGACTAGCAATGTCACTGTTGATGAGCTCAAGAGGTGCGGACATTCTCTCATGTTTGAATCTCTAATACTTATTCTCTGGGTTTTTTCCTATAATACAACCCTAATAGACTCCCTTGGAAAACTTGATCTTTGGAAACCATATCACCATGTATTTGTCACACAAATATAAAATAAATTTGTAATTTATATGGACAAACCTCTAATTCCAAATCTTATTGAATTCATTATCATGAGTGAGGAGAGTAGATGGGTTTGAGAAGGGCATGACGTGTGAGAACTTGTACACTTTTGAATTGTGATCCAAAAAACCTTTCACAATGACTCTACCATTCGCAATATTATATATTTAAACATCATTGGGAGTAAAATAAACCTTATTAGGAGACCCAGTGTGGGTCATCTGATAGACTGACAAGAGATTAGTAGCAAGACCTAGGGAATACAAAACATTATTGAAGGAACCATGGTCAAAATCTATGCTACCCTTACCCTTACTTTTAGTTTCTGATTTATCTCCCAACAAAATATTTGGACCATTCAAATCATCAAGAGAGGAGAAGGCATCCCTTGTTGAAACCATGTTCCTTGAAGCTTCGGAATCAGTGATAAAAGTAGGAGATTTTACAGTGCTTACCAACAAGACATGAACTCTCTCCTCATATTAACTTGTTCCTCCTTCCTTCTTCTTTACGCCTTCAGGAAGTGAGATGTTGTGTTTTTCCAAGAGTTGAGTCAACATATTGATTTGTTTCTTCATGCAAGATCTCTCAGGATGAAATCCCTTACCACAGTATGTGCACTAGCTCATTTCACCTTTACCTTTCTTATGGGATTTATTCTTCTTGGAGTTTGAGTAATCCTCATGAGACTTGGACTTGTCTCGTTTTTCATCAGGAGGCTTCTTAGCCTTATTCTTTCCTTTGGAATCCATCTTTGAATCTACAACAACAAAATATTGATATTTGTAAGGTTTGATGGTTCCCATGATGACCGATTTGTCTTGCTCCTGACTCAGGGACTCCATGAAATCTACCAGTGAAGGAATATTCTAGGTTTGAGTTTTCAACTTATGGCATGGAAAGTCAAAAAAAATATTGGCTAGTTAGGGCCAAGCTTCAAAAGGATGGCCAAGACTAGTTGTTCATCTTTTTTATTGATAACACACTGTTTTAGCAGCAAAACTAGTGATTTCAACTTGGAGAAGTAGAATTTCAGGGATTCAAAGCTTCTTGGACTCAGTGAAGTTAGCTCATTATCCAGTTGACGTCCCCTCATTTCACATTTATTCCAAAAATAAATTTTGAAGCTTCTCCCATAGTTCATTTGGTGATGTCAATCCATCAAGGTAGAAAAGAAGGCCTCTAGAAATGTTGAGACACAAGAGACCATACGCCTCATCTATCATATCATTCCATTTAATATCTCTGTTGTTGCATTAGTTTTAGCCTCAATTTCCATGGTCACTCTATAGAGGCCTTTACTCCTCATCATAATCTCCATCTGTTCCATTCATTCAAAGTAGTTGAATGGAGTCAAGATGGTATTGTGAGATTGATCCATTCTTTAGCAATTGTGCCCTTGTACATATAGATTGTGCTCCCAATGAATGATGTGGATCCTAAACGAAAGAATTAGAGGATTATAACAATCAAGCTACCAATTCTATGATACCATGTGTAAATTAATCCCAATATTAGATCAATTGAACTCACAAAAATTGCTTGAAAACATGCATAGATTTACTCAAAAAGGAGACTGTATATCATGCATAACACAAAATTATATTGAATAAGTTTACATCAGCTAACATTATGTCAAAATATTCTATCCAAATATATAATTACATCATATATTTTAATGCATAAAGATTCCATTTGAATCAGCACAAAAGTAGGCTTACTAAACTAGTCAAAACCCTCCAAAGGTGCATAAAACACTTTCCTAATATGTCAAGAAGTTCACAAATAGGTAGAATGAGTTGTATCAGATGACAAGTTAAGGAAATTGGACAAACTCATTATTTTAGGAGAGAAAAAGAAGGAGGGTGAGTTGTGTAAAAAACAAGGCAGTTGCCTTAAAACTAGCTTTCACCTTTTTCCTTAAAAGCTGTTGAAAAAGCAGGAAACTTTGGATAAGGAAAGAATGCGCACTTTCTAAAATGGAAAATCTTATGGTTTTTTAGAATATCATCCATAATATTTCCAAAGCAATCCTAGAGGCATTTTAGGTAAGTTTGACCACAAAAATGGAAGTGGATTCCAACTAGCTAATGTAGGACCTAGAAATTTAACCAAAATGATTAAATTTTATATCCTAAGTATGGGAATGGGTTTTGATTATTCTAACATAAAGTAAGAATTGAAATTTGAGCTGTGATAAGACATAAAAATAGTTTTTTTTGTATTTTACAAGATTAAAAAATGATTTATAGGAAAAAGTGAGATAGATGAGTTGTTAAAGTTTTTTCTCGAAAATAAACAATATACAATTAGCAACAATATAATATATGTTATATTGATTATGATATACATTGTTATATCTAAAACAGTTCAATTACAATGGTGTATATCCCACCATATATAATATTTATTACTCTGTTGCACTATGTATATTGTTGGATACAAGTAGAAACCTTAATTTCCTTAGCCAATGATACTCACATCAAGGATAAAATCCAAACCAACACCATCAACAAATAAAAAAACCATTGTTATCTAACTCTCCTCATGAGAGCACCAGACATTTAAGATTGTGAAGGACCCATGGGTATGATGTCATCATTGTGCTTAATGGAATCTAAGTAAAATATTCATTTAATGTACTACCACACTTAAATGCAAAAACGTGAGCAAAGATTATCCATTTATAGCTAGATGTAATTGATTGAAGGATAAGGAACTATTTTAAAAACATTGCTTAGAGTTTTATGAAAAGAAGGATGATGAATATGCTAAAATATTTGGAGAATATTAATTTTTATTGACTTATCATGTGGTGAAATCTATTTGATAAGCTTAATATATCATGGTTTTATATATCTATCACTTATTTTGGTGATATCTTCGATGAATGAAAAATACTAATCATCTTCATTCTATACATACCTTTCTCAACTCTTTTAAGCACCAAAATTTACTAAATGTTTTACAATATATAGAGACAAAAGATTGGATGATCATAGATTCCATAATTCTAGGATAACCTGTACACATCAATTATAGGATATCTGCAAGGAAAGATAAGGAAAGAGAATCTAAGCGAAATTACCCACAATTGTCTTCTTTCACCATTATTTTACTGGCCTAAAGCACAAATTTTCATCACACCTAATGTATATTAACACAATAAAAACACAATGTCTAAGTTGGTTCATTGGCAACATTAATGCAAATTAATTATATTTAAATTTTGATGAATACAAGAATATAACACAATAAAAACATGTCTAATTTTTTTTTAACGAAAATGTTTTAGTAGCTAACAAAATTAATGTCACTCGAGCGATAAAACATTGGGGGTATGTCGAATATATGTATAATGATGCTAGTTGAAACATCATGATCAATTTGGTGTCTCATTAGGATGTCGTAGAGCGGATAGTAGAAAAAACGGGTGTATGCCACACGTTGGGATATATTATACCAATTATCCTTCAAGAAACCCACCAACCAATGCCCACCACTTCTAGACTAAGAGCCCAACCAATGGTGTCCACAAATAATGGCCTCACAAATATTCATAATTCTTTGACTCTAGTCGCAAATTTTGGAGTTGTTATTAAACAACAATGGTTTTGTTATCAAACAAAATATGGGCATAATAAGAAAATTTAAATGGATATTATATGAATCCATCTACAATGTTACAATTTACTAAATTTTAACACTGCATTTGGATTTAGAGACCTCCAATTTACTAAAGCTTAACACTGCAGATGGATTCAGAGACCCCCTAGAAGGAGTGTAGGGGGTCCTCTGAATTCATCTGTAGTGTTAAAATTTAGTAAATTGTACAAAAATAGACCCCTAATTTACTAAATTTTAACACTGCAGATGGATTCGAAGACCCCCTAGAAGGGGTCTAGGGGGTCTCCAAATCCATCTACAGTGTTAAAATTTAGTAAATTGTAAAAATTTGTTATCAAAATTGTAATTTTCTATTGTTTAAGTGGCACAACTAAAAATGACCAGATAAATGACCAATTATTATTTGGTCATTTTTAGTTTAAATCTTATCCCGTAAACAAATTGGACATTTATATTGGTCATTTCTAGTTTAGTTCTTTTCCCATGACGAAATTGGTCATTTTTAGTTAGCTCACTTGAAATTTCTCAATTTTGGTCATTTATCCCTTGAAAAAACCATGGTGACCAAATTTTTTGGTCACCTGGTCACTTATCTCTCATTTTGTACCAGTGGTCAGAACTCGAGCTCAATCAACACTTTGAAGTGATCTTCCTATTTGCATAACTACCACCCCAATTGGTGTCAACATATCCTACAGGAATATCCTCTAATCTCTCGCATATATGAGGCCATACTCATTTGTACCCTCTGATTAAATCAACACGTGCTTTGTCGCAACCATGTGAACATGTCTCTACCACACCATGTACTGGATCTAGGTATTAATTACAAAGAATATATCCAACCTCATGCTCATAATCAACGAACCAATCATCTGCATGTATACGGTGGCATCAACTGTCTCTCAAGTAGGATCATGCAACAACTTCAAGTTTAATGCCATCATTGCAGCCTCACAATCCAACATCTCGACCATGTATTTTCCTTTGCTAAGGGAAATCTTGTTTGGATTCTACCACACCTCTAATCCCAAGAATCATGTCAATATTCTTGAACTCTGACATATTCTGTAGTCACTCCCTCTGAAGCAAAGCACCATTCTCCCTCTACATTTTGTACTCTATGAATTGGAACATTGAATACTGGAGTGATAGGTAGCCTCCTATTCTTTTTATCTTCTATGTATTTATCTAAGCCATCTCTCAATTTCATTGGATACCAAGATCCTCCAACTTGAACTTCATTGAAATTTCTTCTAGCACACATATATGAGTTTCTCATCCTCTGTAGGCGTTTATATTCAACCTTGTAACACATGTTGAGAGCTCCATCACCCTAGGTGATCTTCAATATCCCCATGTAAATGTATGTTCTATACCATGGGTTCCTTATGATCTTGTAGAAATCCTTCTATTCACATGTGGTTCTTTGCTCGATACTTCTACCTTACTAGAGAAGTATGTCTAGTCAATGGAGCACATCTCGCCATAATCTACTCCCTCTTTTTGAGAAAAAACGTGAACCTTGTTTTTTATTTCTTGATGCTTCTATTTGTTTCATTCTTGATCTTGTATATCTAGATGGAATACACTACAAACTTCCCTTCAGGTCTCAAAACTGCATCTTGGACATCATTCTCCATGATCAATTATTACTCTTCGATCATAGCCTCTTTCCATTCTTTATTATCAGTTGCTTCTTCATATATGAAAGGATCCACATTAATGATTTCACACAGCAATGCCACATCACTGGAGTGTGTCTAAGGCCACTTGAATTCTATAGAATTCTTGTCTATATCACCATACTTTTCTTTATCTTGGATTATCTCTTGTTCGTGTTGTTGCCTTTCACACACCTAGGACTTAAGCACAACAAGAATATTCAAGCTGCTAGGTGTGTCATTGGGGGGAAATATCGAGTCAAGTACTGTCACTTGATCTTGACTCCTTCATTTAGTAAAAACTCGTAACAAATCCAAGGGGTTGGTCCCTAAGATAGAGTTAACTAGGTCTCTTTTGTTTTAATCATTAATGATGGAAGTAAGTTTTTTTACGATTTTTTTGAAGTAAAACACTGAGACAAGATTATTGCAAATGATAAATATTTCACCAACATTTACATAATCACATCAACACATACGGATTTAGAAACAATAAAAAAACCTATAATAAGTGAAGGTAAAATGTTCTAAATTTAGATCAGTGGCAATGGAGCCATAATAAAATAAATAATGATGTTGAAAGATGAAATGTTTTGCAATGTATTCTTGGTGAGTTTTAATTATTAAAAGATGAATTGATTTATGGGAAGAGGATTCTCGATATACTGTAAAGTACTAAGAATATGTGTGGAATATGAAAAAGGTGGTTCTTAACTCATAAATGTGGGATGAATCGGAGTCTCTAAGAGGTTTCCAACACTAGACCAACAAGGTTGTATCCTAATGGTATCCCGAGGTCACTATCAAGTGGTTCTCGCTTCCTTTGAAGAATTTGCGCACGATGTAAAATATTGCTACGCCATATTTTTGTAAGTTTTTGGGAGTTACTTTTATTAATGGATTTTTAAGTTGATGTGTGGAAATTAAAAAAAATGTCACAAATCGCTTTTGATTTCCCAACGTCCAGGAAAATCCCGTAGAGGGAAAGAGGATACATGAGTTTTGCAGCGAATTGTTTGTTCAAATTAAATAAAGAAATAAATTATGTACATGCAAATAAAATAATGACAAAATGGAACCACAAACTATGTGTCACTTTCTGATCATCCACCAACAATCGCCAAACCCTTTGCTTGGTGGCGAGAGCATACTTCATGGCAACGAGTCGGGTTTGAAATTATTATTTTATGCTAATATGAAATAAAATATTAATTAAAAAATGATTACACTATACAACCTTTGTAGAAGGTGGATTGTGTGCATGTGTTGGTTAGAAAAAACAAACCACTAAGGACAATGTGAATCCACCCAGTGGGGATGGAGTGTGGGTGTCGTGTAGCTCACTTGCTTTCTTTATTATTAAAATTTACAAAGTGATGAAATTATGAAATAAAATTCACTTTTATCCTTGAAAAATTATTGAAAGGATTACAAGCTTACTAGAAGAGAAGAGGAATGAAGAAAGGGGATAAACGGAGGATTTTTGGTCTCCTAGGTGACCCGAAACTTGGTTTTTAAGCAATATGTCCTTATATTTTTCTTAAAACCCGATAAAAAAATAGAGAGAGAAAATTGTATAATCTCATAAATCAGTGAAAGAAAAGTACATAATTTTACACTACTCAAAATGCTCAAAATTTGTGAAACTTTGCTTGAAAAAAGCACTTTGAGAAACGAATTCGGATCTAGTTCAAGATGAAACCTTTTAAAGAGTTATAGATATGATATATATGCATAATTAAAATAATATTTTAAATTTCATATTTATGTATCTAACTTTTCTTAAGCATAAAGAATCAGTAACCAAGAAAAAGGATTGAATTTTTAAGATGGGAGAAAGAAGTCCTCAAGCCCGAGCTTGAATGGAATGAAGGAGGAGAAAGATATGCAAATAAATCATGTTAGACATAGATAATTTGATGTTGTAAAAAGGAAATGGATGCAACCTATATTTAATATCAATTTTACCTAAAATGATCTTACAAAATCTACACAATTCTTCACACAAGCAATGTTAATCCAGTCAATTTCATCAAAAGAAAACAAAGAGAATATAAGTATAACTAAATACAATCTATTACTATTACAATATTTTAATCATGGAATACAAATGAGTAATTTATCATTTGCAAATACTCATTCAAATGAAACTGTATTAATGCAACAATATTTGACAAAAAGAAAGCATAAATTAAGCTGATTTCACTTCAAAATTCACCAAATTGCAAGTTCACAAGATGATGCCACACATTAGACTCAAAATACTTCAATTTCATTAAACAATAATGCAACAACAAGAGTACAATGGGAATATTTTTAATGCATCCTCCCAAATGAGGAGAAAGACCTTGTTTTTATAGCAAAAATGGAGCTCAAACTCCAGGGGGGCACAATTGCCAATGAAGTAGGTGGCTTTGTGGGTTGAGAGAATGATGGAAGGAAATTTGAATTCGTGGGAGGGGAGGCTTGCACCTCTCATGAGGTGTCCAAATTTCTTTGTAAGAATCCACCTCCTCTAACCAAATCGTCCATCTTGAAGAATGCACCCTCCATGAAGAGAATGTGCACCCTTATGATGGAGATGAGTTGGATCCTCTCCTTTGTTGAATGAAGATGCTCTCCTATGCTCAAAAATTCCTAAGAAAAGATCCCCCACCTCCCTAACACCTTAGAGACATGTCCCAAACAATATGCCTTTAATTTAGGAATTTGATTTTCTCCATTTTTTCCATTTATTTGACCCTCTGATTCATTTTGGAGATAAAATCAAAATTAATAATTGAAAATTACTAATTTAACTCTAAAAAGTGGGTTAAGGGGTTAAGTGGGGGATATGGGTCCAAAAATGAGCATCCCCATGACCAAATTGGCTCCCTAGGACCAATTTTATGGTCTTTTGAAATTTTACAATTAAAATACACCTTATCAATGATTTTATTAAAAAAATAAAAAATCCTAGGAAAGACTTAGCGCATGTCCACAAAACTTTGGGAATATGACTATATTTGTATAATAAATAGACCCTAGGATTTAATAACCCTTCCAAGGAATATTTAGTAACTTCACCATCCTGGATTTGGAGGATTTTTAGTGAAAACTTGAAATCTATATGTCGCTTAAAAAAACGTCATATAATTGAGGGAAAAACCACTCAAGGATGATGATTTTGATGACCATGTCCCAAGAAGGCTAAGCCTTTTACAAAATAAATGATCATTCTATGTCATTTATTACAATTCTCCTGAGGGGGTGTGAACATGAGAAAAAGGGACCACAACTTCCCCTTATGAAACCATGGAACGTTCGAGCACTCAGTAAGAACAATTGACTTGTTTTGATCCTTGGTGGATCACTTAAAAAATAACCTAAGTGCAACTTAATGGATCAAATTTCCCAAGATTCTCTTCTCTTGTGGATGTTCACCCCTCAGGGTGGATGTAAAGGTCTTTGTGCCGTGGTCATCTCATGATTCTCATATTCTGTTGAAGCTCTTTCTTTTTTTTGTTATGTCTTTGACACTAGGAGCTTCAAGTTCCTCTTCATTTTTGTTGGAGTGAATATTCTTTGAGTGTTATGGTTGAATTGACGTCACTTGTTTTTCAGAACATGTTTCATCCTTCTTGTAGGTGATTTTACATGATCTTTCCTACAAGTCAAATTTAGCTACATGATTAGAAGAATTTCATATCTTAATAACAACAAAATTCTTATGCATAAATATATATGTCACATAGTCATGCATCTATCTTATCAAATTCTACTACATTCATCATATACAGTAACTTTATAGATTCCTTCCATCTCTACTGGAACATTATTAAGAGTGTGCACTACTCCCAATATTCCATCAAAGAGGTTTCATTCTAGATAAGTAGTAATGGAATGTTGTACATCACCATAGGCCACTTACCATTCACATGCAAGTTAGTATTATATTGTTCATAAATGCAAACACTCAAACATGCATAGTACATTTCCTAAATCTAGGAACAAAAATGAACAATATCATTTATGTAAGTAGATATATAGAAAATGACAATTAAACACTTATTTTTGTCTGATTGGTAGACTCCCTCTTAGTCCTTGTCTCCTTGCAAGAATTGTTGGAGTCTCTGACAATGTGCTTTAATACATTGTCTGATTATGAGTGCCTATATTTGTATTTCTTATGTTGAGCAAGTCTTCTATCCCATAGATCACATGGACTTTGTATTATTTATGAGTGCCACTTCTTCATTCACAACTGCATCCCTTTGTATCCAAATACTAATATGGATAAGAGGTTCTTATTTATCATGGGTTGAATCCTTCTAGATTAAAGCACATATTCCTCATCACTTGAGGAATATTCTTTTGTTCTTTTCCTTTCTAGTTCATCCTCTTCAAAAATGTGAGCATGATTTCTTTTCTTGTTTGTATTTTTATTGGAGGAACCTTTGTTTCTGGGATAATTTAAGGAGTAGTTTCCCTTCTCATCACATGTGTAACATCTAATATTTGATAGATCTCTTCTGGGTGTCCTTTTTCTTCTATGATGATGGTCCTCCATCTTGTTGTGATTTCTTCCAGTGTGAATTGTGAGAGCTTGATCATCATTTGTTCTCACCTTCTATTCTCTTGTCATTAGCCGAGCTTCTTCTTGAGTGCATTATTCCCATAGTCTACTGAAAGTGATCAAATTCTTCCTGGCGCATATTCCCTTAATGAATAAGTTCCATGATCTTAGGAGACCATTCAAGTTGGTCATAAGGATCTCTCCTTCGTATACCTTTTCTTCCATTGCTTCAAGTTGTTCCTTGATTTGAGATACCATTGTGAAGGAGGATTGCATGGTCTCTAATTTTAGAATCTTCACATTCTTGAGTTGGTCCCTTAATGTCATCTTCTGGTTGATGTTATTTCCTTCGAATAAATTCGTGAAAGCATCAAAAATATCCTTGGGTGTCTTCAAAGATGACACATGAGGAATGAGATTATTTTTAATGGAATATGCAATAATTCTCTTTCCCTTGACTAAGTTATTCTTATGGATAGCCTTTACTTCATCTCCCTCTAGTGTTGGAACTTCCTCACTAATATATTTGTCCAAATAATTTTCTTCAAGGATAAGAGAGACCATGTACTTTCATTCCTGGAAGTTATCTGCTCCCTCAAGCTTATACTAAACCTTGGCATGATTCATCATCTTGATATGAGAACCTTGAATGGAAATATCAATGAAATAGATCTTACGGACTTGTTGGTTGGCCTAGGGTTTGTACGAGAATTATGGAGTTGGTTGGCCTAGGGTTTGTAAGAGAAACCCTAATTTTCCGAAGTAAGAATTCCAAACTTTTTATTGGGAAGGAAGATGTCCCTCTTCAAATCAAGTTTTCCAATGTACTCCCTTTTCCAAATTTATGGAGGAAAACCCCAAAATCTTGATGCCCTAGTTTTCTCACGACACTAGTGTCTGGGTCAAAAATAAAAATTCTTCAAACTTGATTTTGCTTCCTCCAAAGATGTGACCTCCTAAGGAGAATTAGCCTAGCCCTCTTTTTCTGATGATGTGTGGAGAGAATACTTGAAATAGGAAGCCTTAGTTCCTCCTGGAAGTAGTGATGAGGTAAAAAATGAAACTTCTTCAAAATGAAATCTTTCTTCACCAAAATATGCGCCTCCTTAAGGTGAGTTGTCCTATAGTTGTTTTCTGAAAAGTTTATAGAGAAAATTGCTAGAACTTAGAAGCCCTAGTTTCTGCAGCTGCACAATGCCTTCTTTCAGAGTGGCTTTGATATTAGATCTTTACCTGAAATATAGACAATCGTAAAAATACACAAGAACGCAAATATTTTCCTGGGGGAAACCATGAAGGAGAAAAACCCACAAAATTATTTAGAATAGTTATGTCACTAACTAAAATGTCAAACCAAGATAGAATACCCAGAGAAAAGATATCTTCGAAAGCTTATTCTTCTTCTCTCACCAGTGCACTTGTCTCTCTCTCTCTTTAGTGAACTTGAGTGAGTCACATTTCCAAATGAGGAAAGGTGCCTCCCTATTTATATTCTTTAGTTGTCTGACTCACTTACCTAACTAGGTCATCCAGGTTCACTAATCGGGGTTGACCTACCTTGGAAAATTCAAAATAAATTTTATATAATACTTCTTCTAGGGACTATTTCCCCGAATTACAATGGAGGTTTTGCCTCGATATTCTGGCCTAACCAATGCAATAATGACATCCTCGAACAAAGGAAAAACATCTTCGACAGAGGAACAATAAAAATACAATAATAATATACAATAGAATACTGTTTGAAGTTATATTTACAACAACAAACATAACATATTCTTTATTTTATTTTTCTATTGTCCTCTTTTGCTATTCATTACTATTGCCCATACTTCTTTTGTGAAGTAGCAACATGAGAAGAGGTGGTTTACACCGAAGTCACTACACTTGACTCGAGAGATGACTTGTTTTGTATAGAAACTCAGAAAATTAGAATCAAGAGTAAACTCGACAAAGGATCAAGAGTAGACTTGACACTGTGAAAAATAAAAAATAAAATATTTATTTTCAAGAAAAATAAATCAATTTTTTTCATTATACATGAAATAATACATTTAATATAACGAAAATGCATTGAATATAATAGAAAAAAAATGGAAAAACATAACCAATGGTTCAATATCAAATAAAATAAACTTTTAATCATCAAGAATGATTTATATCATCATTCATCCATCATGAGAGGCCATATATTGTCAGGAATCAAACTAAAATCTAAAGCCACGTGACAAAATATGAAATACTCCATAAATAGTAAATATAAAAACCCCTTGTCTCTAGAAATTAGTGCCTAGAAGGTTATCTTATGTTGCATTTTATCTTTCATCAGAATAGGTAGGATTGTGTTGGACATTGGGTTCAGTGCTCCCCGTGAGTTTCGTGACATGGACTAACAACCTCCTGATGTAACGTCCCGGTTTTGACCCCATTTGCATGATGTATATAATGTAATTAATCGTGGTGAGGAGCTAAAGGCAAAAGCCCCACCATCGATTTGGTTGTATATGTTTCGGCAATGAGGATAGTGGCCAATGGTATATCGTGCTATCCATCACATTATGGTTGGCATCATGTAAACACGCACATCAATTAAAATAAACCACAACCAGCTACGGCAGTGCAACTTTGAATGAAAAGGGCATGGTTCCGAAGGATAAGGGGTGGGGGATGTCAAACCTTGGTTATGGGGGGAAAACCCATGTGTTACCACCTTGTGTGTTTGCTACCTTTCCTTGTCTCACCCAACCATTTTGATGTCTTGATGGAGGTAGTTGGGGCAGTTCTTGTTTTAGGAGTGGGGTGGCAGGACTGTCAGTCCTTTACCCACACGCCCACTCTACCCATGACTTTCCATTCACTCCACTCCATCCCGGTCAGTTCACCTTCACGGCGGCGTCTGTTGAGGCTCACACAGAGCAGTGGTCGGTCATGCTCACACGCAGAGCCGTGCTCTGTTCGTTCTCACCTGATTTCGGATGGTCTGTTCATTTCTTCTGGGGGGTCTGTTCATTTTCCTCATGTAGAGGTCGGTGATGTTATCCTCATGCACTCTCACGCATGCTCTCTGTGATTTGCCCATTCCTCCCATTGGTTGTTTATCCACACGCATGAGGGGAGCTATACACTCTCACGCAGCCAGGAGAGGAGCTGTTGATCGATGATCATTCGCGTTCTTCCATGGAGTGGAATTGGGTATGTTTTCCCCTGTTTTTTGCTGTTGGGTGCAAGTTTTTCCTCAAGCGCAGACCGTTGGATTTGTTTTCCCATGTTGTGAGTCATGCTCACTGCTTGTGTTTTGGTGCTGTTGTCTTCCCCATGTTTTGTTGGTTGTGGTGCTCAATTTCATTTTGGGCCATTGTTGATTTCCAATCTATTGTCTGAGTTTCCCTGTTTTGGGACTGTGGATTGCTGCTATCATTCATTGTGTGTTTGTGGCTGCTGGAGTACCCTAGTTTTGGGTTGCAGCCGAGTTGTTTTGGCCACAGTAGGGCCAAGAACAACCCTGTGTTGCCTTGTGGGCTTGAGCTGTGCTCATCGTTTGTTGGGATTATCCCTGGTCATCTTTGCTTCTTCATAGGGCTATGAAGGGTTGTTTTGCTGCTGGTATGTAGTGGTTGTCCTTTGGACTATGCTGCCTTGGCCGATCTGTTGATGGCCTGGTAAACCCAGTGGTGTTGGTTTGTTTATTGTGTCCCTCGGCTATGTGTAAGCCTGCATTGACCCTTATCCTTGGAGGAATCATGCCCAGCTCGGGGGTGGCAGTGTTGCTGAGAGATTGATGAGCACGCTGGCCTATGGTTGGGTGGAATGTTGCAGCGACGTAGCTGGTTGCGGGGTAAACTCTTCATCAAAGAGATAAGTAATCTTGACCATGTTATCTCTGCAACTGAATCTATTGTTTTAGGAATTATAATGAACATATGAATGTTGGAAGGTACATGTTGCTTCCGTTGTATGATTGATGAATTATGCATTCTGTTATGATGGATTATGCATCTTAGCATTCTTGTTATTCATTCTGTTAAGCCTTTATTTTAGCATTGATAACTGTTCTTATTTTTCATGGGGCTGTTTGCCCGTATGCTTGGTGTTCATCACGTCCTCTTCGCCGGTCTGAGGGATGGGGACATGACAGAGTGGTATCAAAGCTCTAGGTTGCAGCAATGGGCCTCTATGGGCCAAGAAGGATGCAGTGATAGAAGGTGGAATTACCTTCTATGTTCAACAGAACCGCAGCAAACTTCAAAAATGGTCTAAGTGGTGGAACAGTCGGAACATTTAGCAGAAAAGACTTCCGTTGTGGCGGAACGGTTAGTGAAATGGACTTCCACTGTAGCGGAAGAGTTAGGCGGAAGTATGCCGGCAGAAGAAAATTGGAAGGAATTTCACCGAAGTGTTGAACAGTCGATGGAACACTTAGTGGAATTGACAGCCGCCGTTGCGGAAGGCTAAGCAGAAGCGCGCCCAATGGAGCACAGTCAGAGGAAAAATTCTGGAAAATTTATAAGTGTTCGGTGTCCGTCGGAAGAAGAAAGGGTTCTGCGTCTGCCGCTGCGGATGAAGAAGCAACTAAGCATCCGACGGGAAAGTGGTTCGACCGCCGATAGGTGATATATTCAGCGGAAAGAAGAAAGAAAAAATTTTCAAAATTTGTCTAAGTGAAGAAATCGTTGGCGGAAAAAGGGGGGAACGATTGTCGCCGTTGCGGAAGAGTTAGAGGAAGCGCACCCGATGGGAAAGTCATCCGATTGCTGACACGAAAGTACTTAGTGGGTCAAGCGTCCGCTGTTGTGGAAGATAAAAGCGCTACGCCATCCGACGAAGAAAGACTGCTGCCGGAAGAAGATAAGGTTTCGCGTGCCGCCATTGCAGAATCCAAAAGCACTAAGGCTTCTGATCAGAAAGGCCGCCGACGCTGACAAGTTTAAAAATTGTTCCAAGTAAGTGCCGATCGAAAAAAGTTAGTGTTTGGCGTGCCGCCGTTGCAGAAGCCAAAGGCACTAGCCTTCCGAAGTGCAAAGGCTGTCGACGCCCGAAGTTAAAATTTCTTTAAGTAAAGAGCGGCAAATCGGAAGAGAAAGCGTTTCGCAAGCCACCGTTGCGAAAGCGAAAGCATTAAGGCTTCCGACCAGAAAGGCCATAGACGCCGAAAAATTTAAAATTGGTCTAAGTGTCGATCGAAAGAAGTTAGTATTTGGCGTGCCGCCGTTATGGAAGCCAAAGTCACAAAGCTTCCAATGTGGAAAGAGCGCCGACGCCGGAAGTTAAAAATGTCTCTAAGGCTGAAAGCGGAAGAAGAAAGTGTTTCATGAGCCGCCGTTGCGGAAGCGAAAGCGCTAAGTCTTCCGATGAGAAAGCCTGCCGACGTCGATCAGGTACCAAAGGAAGAAAGACTAAAGGGGAAAATTTTTGAAAATTTCTCTAAGTCCGCCGATCAAAAAGGCTGCCGACGCCGATTTTGTGGAAGGAGAAAGTGTTCCGACAGTCGATTCTGCGGAAGAGAAAATGGTTCTGAGAGCCGATTCTACAGAAGAGAAATGGTTTCGAGAGCTGATTCTGCAGAAGAGAAATGGTTTCGAGAGCCGATTCTGCAGAACGGTTAGTGTTTCAGGAGTCAATTCTACGAAGGAGAATTCTGAGTTTTTTCGTGGGATTTCTTAGCAAATTTCTACTATTTTCAAGTGGGATTTGCAGCTGTTTTTCAGTGAATTTTCAGGACTGAAAAGGGAGAAAGTGGCAGTGATCTTATGCGCCAGATTGCACGAAAATCAGTGATTTACAGGAAAAAAAACGAGGGCGTTGCCCTCAACCCGCCCTACAGTGGTGCAAGAAAGACACAAGGGGGCAAACCCCCTTGACCCCCATCATCCCTTGAGACAGTCGTTCATGTGAAAAGAAAATTCTATGTTTTGAGCAAACTAGTTAAACCCAAAATTCATAAAAGATGAATGGTGCATCAGAAATGAGGTGGCTAAAGTTAGCATTCTGGACCAAAATACAGTTGTGTGTTTTGCCTGAGATTTGGTGAAAGTATTCACTCTTAGAAGTGGCGTGGCTTTCACATCCGAGGTCGGAATGAAGCATGTGGATAGGCGTTGGAAAGCTTATCCAATGGGGAACAAGGGTAAGACACCAGAATCTGAGCATGAAGCAGCAAAGTGCTAAAGATGACCGCTGCTATCAAATGGACAAGTCTGGACAGTGCATGCCCAGGGGTAGCAAGGACTATGAAGTCAATCAGCTGTTGTATGGAAGAGTAGTTCCATGCCAGGATGAAAGACTTGAAAAGGGAAGTTTCCTTAAAACTCTGTCTTGCTGATTATAACTACATTTCCTAAGTTTATGCTTGAAATGCATGAGGATATGTATGGCATGCATAGAATATTGCATGTTGGTAAGAATATTGGAAATTATATATATATAATGAACCACTAATGATAATCATTGCTTTGATGTTGGCATTAGTGGAAAAACCAATGATGACATGGACCCAGATGAATATGTTGCTGATGCTGATGAATGAGACCAGCAACCCTATGGAGAAGGGGTAAAGCAACAAGTCCAGGACAAAAGTGGGTGAGCAAATTCTACAAACTCCTGCAAAGGACCAACCAAATTGGTCATATCAAGGGTGTAAGTACGACCCAGGCAGGTAAGAGTTTGCTTATGATAAATTCCATGGATTGGTACAGGTAAGAGACCTCATACCATGTGGATGTTGGAACATAGAAAAGTGTCATGATATTGATTATAGTAATGTATACTATATTAATTAGTCATGGTTAGGCCATGTACGGTATATTGAATGCAAGATAGCATGAATTGATAGGCATTGGAAATATTTTATGAACCTTGTAGTTATGCAATGGATGTATGCCTATGAAGGGTGTGAATGACTGATTGCATAAGTGTAGGTGCAATGTTGTGATGTATTGCATGAATGCATTGAGGTGAATGCATGTGATATGTGGACTAACTAATGACTGAAATGATGAATTGATGATAATTTTGGAACTGTTTCAAAGGTTGTTATGAATGCGGGGTAGTCATGATCAATTGGCCGCCAGAAATGCTCTGTGGAAGAGTAAGGTGGTATGAATGATACGCGTGTGAAGTAAGGAGTATCTAAACATTTCATTTAATTGCATGAATGATATGACTATACCTTGCAACGTTAGTATGATAATGATTGCATGAAGTAAATGAGCTTTCATAAACACTGATGTGACTAACAGTTGGGAGTATTTGAATTTTTTTTATAAAATCTGAAAATGCTTCAGTGATGGTTGTAGCAATGAAAAGGTTATATGCATCTAGACTTACCAAGTGTTTGGTTGATTGAAGCTCATGTTTCAGGTAGATTATTTCAGGCATGGCAGTGAGAGGTAAGACCCTGACCAATGCCAGAATCTACCATGTGAAAGAGCTTATTAAATTTGAATTGTGAATTTCAAATTTAAGGAATTGCTGACAACTGCTAGTCACTACTGGCTTGCATAAGCTTGTGTTTGGATGTTGAAGCTCATGTTTCAGGTAGATTATTTTGGGCAAGGAAATGAGAGGTAAGACCCTGACCAATGCTAGAATCTACCATATGATATGCATAATAGGTTGTTAAAATTCGAATTGTGAATTTCGAATTTAAGAAATTACTGACAACCACTAGCCATTATTGGCTTGCATAAGATTATGTTGGATGTTTGTAGCTCATGTTTGAGGTAGATTATTTTAAGCATGGCAGTGAGAGGTAAGACCCTGACCAATGCCAAAATCTACCATGTAAAAGAGCCAAACTTTATGATAAGAGTCTCATGGTTGTGAAATTATTTGGTTGTTAAATTTGAATTGTGAATTTTGAATTTAAGGAATTGCTGACGACTACTAATCATTGTTGGCTTGTATAAGATTGTGTCAGGAGGGACGCATGGTAAGTGGGTAATCATGTTATGATAGTAAGAATAAATTTATAATGGGCATAGTAGTGCTGCTTACAAGAAACCCACAATTAAACAAGTCAATTTCTGCAGTAGACAGAATTGCAAATTCTTATTGAATTTGATGACCAATGTCATTGCTTGGTTATGGAATGATCAATTGGATTGTATTATCAGGTAATGATTGATTGTTTGGCTATTTGATGAATGTGTCAGGGATACACACCGCAGGGAGATCATGTGTGATGACCTGCAAGAGCCAAACTTCATGGGAAGGTTTTCCCTTGGAAATGGGTTTCGGGTGAAACGCCATTGGACATTTTGGAAATGTCTCATCTGCACTACATGTTCGGTAGTAACATGAGTGAGATGGTATAAAGTATGTCGGTAAGACATGTGTGAATATGAAATGTAAAAAGGAGTTGGGATGGCAAATTGAGGGACTGTTAACTCAGGGAAGGAGCCTCCATTCCTCCTTAACAAAGGCATACTGCGACGGCAAATGGATAAGTGTTATGTGACCCTTGCTATGAATATGCATGTTTAATTATTAAATTCCATATGCAGAACATGTTTGATTTTATTTCCATGATGACCGATCGCTTGAGTATGAATAGGGCCTACATGGCACACACCGGAGAAGGGTGCACACTTTTTCGATGTTGAGTCATGAGAGGGTTTTCAATATTGATTACACCCTAGGGAGTGGGCGCACTCCTGGTGTCTCAATACTTGATAGTGAATGATGAGAAATGTGATTACAGTATTAGAGCAATAATACTGATGAGTTTGCTTGTATTGCTTGTATTGCTTGTGTTGGCAGGAAAAAGGTAAGAGGTAAAATGGTAAATGGTTGTTGTGAGGGGTTGCGGAGTAAGGGTTAATGTTGATATAAGTGTATGTATTATTGTTGATATAAGTGTATGTTGGGCTGTTATATGCCTGAGGATCCATAGTAGATCCTAGACCTGGAAACGGTCATGATAAATATCCAAGCCCAGTTGACATGAGAATGTACTGGCTGGACGTTAATTATTTGATGTTGTGGAGCAGCTGGCGTGCTGACCTAACATCTAAGTCCATAGGCGATCCCAAGGCTTGCAAAGCGAAGCAGGATCCTATGGACGAACGAGGAAACGCACAATACAGATAAGTGTTGGATTATTTTGCTTATGAATATACATGTGTATATGATTTGGTTAGGATGTTTTAAGCTCTTGTTCTAGAGATAAAATCGATGAGAATAAACTAAACATGTGAATTCATTCCATGTTTGAATATAGGTATCGCTAGAAGCAAGGACTATGAGAGCATCCTAAGGGTGCATGTGGACATGTGACTGTCCTGGAGAGCTCAGAAAGAGCGGTAATGAAAAAGGTGCTAGTGAGACTGTGAGGTTTCTAGCAGTCGAGACTAACCATGTCGAGAGACTCCATGGCTTAGAGGTCTGGAATAGACCGAATACACTAAGTGTCATGACCAAGAAGGATTGGTCCAACATTCACGATGAAGTGAAAGAGGCTGAGAGCATGAAAAGCCACAGCAGTGGTGTGGGTTCCAGGATGGAACAAAATAAAGAGGGGAAAATCTCTTACTGCTCTCTCTTGCCTTTTGATTATATATAT